>LKTO01000189.1:0-85591 GCA_001399465.1 Hymenoscyphus scutula
TCTATTAATATTCTATATCTTAAGATTACGTCTCTTAAGTATATAAATACTAGATGTTCTACTATACTAGACTCTATATATAGTATTAGTATTATATATTTAGTAAGTCTTTCTATAATAACTAGAATTAAGTTATATTTAACTCCTGTTATTAAGTCTCTAGATTTTAGTAGCTTGATAATAAAATCCTAGGAGACTAATTTCTAAGGTGTCTATAGAATAGAAGTAGTACTTATCTATCTATATAGTAGCTAGTATAAAGCCTTATTCTAGGTACAGGTATTATACTCCTTTATTACGTCCTTAACAATCGCTAGTAGATAGTCTATAAAGTAGTATTATTTGATCTACTAAGTAGTTCTTCTTATTCCTTAATGTTTGTAAGTAAGTATCGAATAGTACTTACTAATAAACTACTTTATATATTTTTTAGAAACCTATAATTTCCTATTATAGTACTAGTTCTTTCCTTTATATATGTTCTAGATTACGTCTAGCTATAGATCTACTATCTATATAGCTATAATTTAATAAACTATTAGAGCTAAATCTCTATTAGATAGCTCTTTTAATATTACTAGCCTTGTATATTCTCTAGCTTCCTTATAGCCTAGTTTATAACTAAGAGCGTCTACTCTTAGGTTTATTATTTCTATAATATATTAGATAACGATGTTATAGTATAATAGAGTTTCTAACTATCTAGTAAGGCGCTCGCTTATAAGTTCCTTAGTAGTAGTAAAGGTTTAAAGGTTAGCGTGATTAGTAAGAACTATTATCTAATACTTTATTCCTTAGAGATAGATTTTCTAATACTCTAAAGTAAAGACTATAGTAAGTAGTTCCTTCTTAAATATAGTATAGTTCTACTATACTAGGTCTAGTATTCTAGAGTAGTAGGCTACAGGTATTAATTTTCTGTTTTCGTCTAGTTATAGGTATATAGCACCTATTACTATACCTAATAAGTCTGTTTCTATAGTACTTAGTTTTTCTAGGTTATAGCTATATAGGATTAGTTCCTTAGTAAAGCGTTTCTTTATTATCTAAAAGGCTATCTCTATAATCTTATTCTATATAAAAGGTACTTCTTTATATATAAGGTTTATTATTAGTTTTAATATTCTAGCGTAGTCTACTATAAACTAATAATAGAAGTTAGCGAATCCCTAGAAGTATTAAATGTCTTTAACGTTTTTTAGTAATTCCTAGTTAATAACGTCTCTTATCTTGTCTAGGTCGATTTCTATTTATTCTAGGGATATTATCTAGTCTAGGAACTTTATATAAGTTACTCTAAACTCGTATTTTAATAACTTAAGACGAGAGTTCACAGTAGCGAGTCTTTTTATAACCTTATATATATAACTCTTATATTCCTCTACTTTATCTAAGTAGATTAGAATATTATCTAGGTAACAAATAACTGTTACCTCTAGAAGACCTTCTAGAATGTTATTATTCTGCCTCTAGTAGGTTACTAGTATAGTAGCTAAACTAAATAGTATTACTATATACTTATAGAGTTCTAAGGGTAATCTAAAAGTAGTTTTCTACTCGTCGCCTGCCTTAATCCTAATCAAGGTATAAGCGTTCTATTAGTCGAGTTTTATAAATATCTTAGTAGAGCTAATTCTATCTAGTAGATATTGTTCTTCTAGTAGTAAGTAAGCGTCCTTAATTGTTATATTGTTTACATCTTAGTAGTCAACGTAAACTCGACTTATTAGGTTGTCCTTCTTACTAACAACTAATATGTTTAATAGAATAGGTGATTTAGATCTCTAAATATATCCTTTCTTTAAACCTTCGACGATATAGCTCTTAAAGCGTTATAGCTTAATCTAACTATAAGGCTACATTTTCTATTTCTTAAGGTTATAACCCTCTTTTAATTTAATCTTATAATCCTATAGACGATGTTCTAACAGGGCTTATAAGTCCTCTAGGTTCTTAAACAATTCCGCGAATTCTCTATACTATATAGGTATAATGTTATTAGCTTTCTTACTAGCCTGTAGAGAACCCTCGGTAAGGTGTCCTAGCGCCTTAGAAGAGGTAGCGCTAACCTCGTTCTAGCTATATAGTCAAGGCTGCGATCCTTTATAGTTACATCGGCTAAAAGTTATTATTTAAGCTTTCTAGTTAATATCTAGATTATATTCTCTAATCTACAGTATACTAAGTATTATATCCTAGCTACTAATTACTATAATATCGAATTATATATCTAAGTAGTATCCTTTGATAGTAATTTATATTAGGATAGTTTACTAGTTAATAACTTCGTTTTAATATACTATATCCGTTCTATTAACTATACCTAGTTAGTATAGTCCTGTCTTCTTAATAGAGACGTTTAGCCTCTTTAGTACTAATAGAGAGAGGAAGTTACCTATCGCTTCTAAGTTAATTATAACTTAGAGTTCCTATCCTCTAATTTTTACAGTTATCGTTAACTAGTAGTCTTCTAATATAGCGTAGATTTCCCGTCTATTAATATAGACTATAAAACTACGCTCTCTTCTACTAATTTCTCTTCTTTAAGAGTTATCCTTTTAGAGGTAGAGTATTACTTACTAAGAGTCGCTCTCTATTACTCTATAGACTATTTACTATTCTATTATTTAGCTATAGTCAGGTTTATTACTAGTGAACTATTTCTCTAATTCCTAGTCTAATATAGGTTTTAGGTAGTAACGCTACTATATAATTACATCTTCTAATATAACTTCTAAGGCCTAGTATTCTTCTACTTATAGTTAGGTAAAAGGTTAATTCCTTTCTCTCTATAACTTAAGAGTAGACTTAAAGATATCCTTAATAGCCTATATATTTAGTTTTCCTTCTATAGTATCTAGGTCGCTTTTAAGATTTCTAAAGATAATACTTATTAGAAGGTTGTTCTAAACTCAAAATCGTTCTAGCGCCTCTAGAGCCTGTTCTCTAGTTATATAAGAGGCCTAAAAGTCTAATTTATTACTATTAAGGTCTACCTATCAGTTACTACAGTCGAAGCTTTCTATAAATACCTATGTTTCCTCTACTTAAGGGTTGTCGTCCTAGTTATTTCCTTAACTAGACGAGTCTATTAATTCTAGCGATAAGACTAATAAGGAATCTACTATCTCTACTACTTGTTATAGAGGTAGATTATACTCTAATTCAGAACGTCTCTCGTAGTATTATTCTAGGATAGGGTTCTCCTTATCCTCTACTTATATTCTATATCTACAAGCTTCTAGCTCTTTATTAGATAGGTTAAATGTAAGGAACTGAATAAGTAGTAGAGTACGTAGACGTGATAGAACTATTAATATTCTATTAGGATACAGAATAATCGATGCCTCTATTGTACCTCCGTCTACCTTATGGTTATATAGGCCTAGAACCCTCGGATACTCTCTTCTATCTATACACTTCTCGAAACCATCTACAGTATCAGTAGCGTCAGCCTCCTTACGAACCTCCGTCGAGTCACATCCGTATATCCGTCGCCTCGCTAAGACTATGTGCTTGCTAAGCCTCTAGTTAACCTAACCCCCTTGATCTAAGTCCCTCACATTAAATCTCTTAAGTAATACTATTTCCTTCCTAGTTATAGTAAACGCTTAATACTTTCCTAAAGAATTAGCCTTCTTATAACAGTTACTTACTCTATAGCTAGTCAGGCCGTATAAAAAGTAGAGGTTCTACTCGCGTCGTCGGTTTCGTTTCTTCTAGGAGAGCCCTAGCCTTCTACTATATTATTACTTTAGCTAGAAAGGCTTTCGTGTAGTAGCGTCAAGTTATATAGGATCTCTATAATCTCTTCGTTAGCTACCCTTTAAGACTTAATATCTATAGCTACTCTTCTTTTCTAGAGTTCGTTTATAATTACAATTGTCGATTTTAATAGCTTTATTAGTTAGTAGATTTAACGTGTTAGAGAAATTGTCTCTAGCTAGCTTATCCTTTATACTATCCTTAAGTCCTTAGTAGAACTGTTCTCTTAGAGCTTCGTTGTTCTAGCCTATATGTGTAGAGTATTATTAAAACTATAATATATACTTAGCTATAGATCCTTGTTACCTCAAGGCGTACAGCGTATAAACTACTTTCTTCTTTATATCTACATCCTTAAATACTTAGTTTATTCTCAACTTAAATCCCTTAACATTCCTAAACAAGTCCTTTATCTAGTCTGTTATAGTAGTAGAGACTTTTCTATTAGTTGTCCGATTGGCCTAGAAATCTTCTAGGTAAGGTTCTATCTAGTTATAGGCTACTCCTTCTAGTCGTATAGTAATCTAGATGACTTAGTCTATCTTATAGGTGAACTGACTAGTATAGAAGGAGAGGTATATAGATGCCTTTATAAGGAACTCTACGAGTTTCTTAGGCGATCCATCGAATAGTTTCAGAAGAGGAATTTTAACTTCCTCTCGAGTAGTGATAGTTAGCGCCGCGGTTAGTGTAGGTAGGGTTACTACCGGTGTACGTGGGTTTAATAAAGTAGCTAACATTATATTAATTAACTTCTAAGCTCAGGTACTCAAAGTGTAACGATTCTCAAACTAACTAACTAAGGTAACTAAGTATCACTAGGTTTTATTCTTATAAAGAGGTACAATTAAGGTCTAGGTGTTTACTTAGAGGTAAACTCGTTATAAAACTATAAAGCTGTTAAGGTAGTAATAACAATGTAATATTAAGTTAAGCACGAAGCTCCTATCTAAAGGTAGACGTACTAGTCTTATATAGAACCTTCGTTCCCTACTAGAGTCCCTCGCTTAAGAGAACTACCCCTGTTAGAGTCCCTCGCTTAAAGGGAGTCCTAAATATTAAGGACTCTAATAGCCTCTAAGGACTCTATTATATAAGGACTCTATCACGTAATTCGTACTAATATAATAAGATCCTACACTAATAGCTTAATACTATACTAGTGCTTTACTAAGGGTTTATATACAAATAGTGTTCTAACCTATTAGAACGCCGCCTAGTCTTTACTTATTACATGTTAGCACGTAGTTCGTAATATATAGGCTCTCTTCTAGCTTCTATATAAAGAGTACTAGCGCGGCTACTAGAGAGTTACTTACTTAAATAAATTTCTTATCTAGTAGCTCTATAAGCGTTTTATAGAGTACTAATAGCTTATCTCTTAATATATTATAGAGCGGTCTCTATAGTACTATCTCTTCTAATCTACTAGTAGTCTATAAAAGCTTAATACTATAATTAGTTTCTTCTCGATATATAGGTAACTTGTCTACTTTCTTTCTATTAAATACTAGGTAGAATTTAGAACTAATCTAGCTAGGTAGCTTCGTCTATAGGTCTATATACTTTTTCTCTACTAATACTTTCGTAATATCTATAAGGCTTACTATAAAGACCTATAGCTTATATTTTCGGCCTATAAGAAAGTAAAAGGAAGCTATACTTACTTAATTATAAGAATATAAGTTCTTTTCTAGTTCGCTATAAACTTCTAGTCTAGAATCCTAAAAGTATAAGTATTCTCTTTTAGCGTTAAGTAATACTTACTCTTTCCTTAGCTATAATTTTCCTAGAATTATTTTATAACTCTTAATTCTTAGAATAATATAAGTGTAGACTTACTTCTACTAGTACTCTCTAATATCTATACTAAAGGATATAGTTTATAATACTATATCCTCTAAGACTTCTTCTACTAACTATAAATGTCTTAGTTTAATTTATATATAAGAGAGCTAGTAGTATTAAATAAAGCGGTCTAAAATAATTCTATAAACTAAATACTCTAAATCTACTAAGACTTATAAAGTAGCTACTCTATTTACTAAAGCTAATATAAGAAGTAGTTTTTTATCTATATATTCCTTCTTAAACTATCTCTATATATCTATTATTAATAACTCTCTTTATTACTTCTACTAGCGCTTTCTAATAGAAGCCTCTAGTTTTCTAAGTCTAAGGAAGTCTCTTTCTCTTCTTCTAATTCTAGTACTATCTTCTTAACCTCTATCCTCTATTTATAAGCTGTATTAGTTATTATAGGCTACCTTACTAGTTCGTATAGACATGCTTAAGTAAAATGACCGGTAGCTCTATAATAGATATAGCGACTAGTATAGAGATAATTGTCTTTTTCTTTCTAAGGCATCTATTTAGTATACTAAGTACTAGTTGTTAAGACTCTCGCGAGTACTAGTTTCTAATCTATACCCTCTATAAACGCTTTACAGGTAACTCTATTAAGTAGTTTTTACTAAAGAGTGTCTATAGATAGCTTCTAAAAGGTCTATAGTATTCTAGGGTTTCCTTAGTTTATAGGCTAGTATATTCTAGCTTTATATACTCTTAAGTAGTTATCTATTTCCTTAATAATAGAGTAGTAGAATTTAAAATCTAGTTAAGAAGGAACTATAATCATTGCCTTAACTAGCTTATTACTTAGTATTCGGTTAAGGGATAGTTTCTTTATATCGTTAGGCTATAATCTCTCTTCTAATTCTATAAGTAAGGCTTACTATTCTATAAAGACCTCTAAGAATAGTTTTAAGCTCTAGTAGAAGGATTCTAGCTTTTATTATACTCTTTCCTTAGCTTATAAGTCTCTAAATATAAACTCTATATAGTCTAGGAAGTTGTTACTATTAGCTAGTTCTAGCTTACCTTATTCTTATATCTATACTTCTATTCTATAAAGCGCCTTACTCTATAACGATCTATTAAGTACCTAAAACTTAATATATTCTATATATCTATAATAGTTAACTTTAATTTTAGCTTATATCTATTATAACTAAGCTTCTAGCTTATCTAATTCTCTATAGAATTCTAGTAGTAGAGAAAGTAATTTTCTAGGTTTATTATTATTATAGACTAACTATATATAAGCTTCCTTATTTATAAACTATAGCCTTTTATTCTCTTAAGTAGTTAATAACTAACTTTACTACTCTTAAATATACTATAAGAACTAGATAGATAGCTTATTTAGTATACTACCTTTCTATAGTTCTTCTATTATCTATAACTTCTATAAATACCGTTAAATAGCCTATAAGTTCTAGTATTACTATAAAGGCTTATAAGTTCTAGTATTATTATAAATAGCTCTTAAGTTCTAGTGTTATTATAAATAGCTCTTAAGTTCTAGTATTACTATAAATAGCTCTTATATTCTAGTATTACTATAAAGGCTCTTATATTCTAGTATTATTATAAAGACTCTTATATTCTAGTATTACTATAAAGGCTCTTAAGTTCTAGTATTATCTATAAAGGCTCGTTGTTCTAGTATTACTATAAAGATCTATTATTATTTTAAGAATTAAATCTAATATTAGAGCTTATAGTAGATACTTTAAATTAAACTATAGAGACTATCTATATATAAGAAGATTCGATTATTCTTTCTAGAGTAGAGTCCTTACTATCTTATATACTTAGTCTACTTATTCTAGAGGATTCTACTATATATTCTTTCTAAGGTTCTATTAAGTTAATACGTTACGATTAATACGTTATATTACTAAGCGAGGTTATATACTTACGTTACTAAAGTACTCTAAGACTTACTCTATAGATATAACTCTTAATAATAGACTTAATAAGAGTAAATACTAACTTTCTAGACTTTAAAGAGTAGCTATATAGATAATAAATTATTGTTTATAAGCTAATTTTTAGTATAGGAATATATATCGAAGTAATTCTAGCTATAGAAGATACTTACTAATAGAAGATACTTACTTATAGAAGATACTTACTTATAGAAGATACTTACTTTCGCCGACCTCTAGTAAAGCGATAAGGAAGAGAAACTAACTATTATTCTAGAATTATTTTAGATATTAAGTAGTTTCTTAGTATTTATAAGAATTATAAATCTAATTATTATATATACTATTAATAATATATATATACTTAGTATAATATATACTATTTACTTAGTATATAGTCTATTTAATATTAGTAATTAACTATTTTACTCTCTAATTAATTATAAATATCTAAACTACTCCTTAAATAATTCTACTATAACTAGAATACTCTCTAATTTAATACTTTCTAAAATAGAGAGTATTCTAGTTATAAATAGAGAGTATTCTAGTTAGTTTTTATTTACTATATTATAGATATTTATATCTATTTTTTAGTAAATTAGAGCTAGTTCCTTAAAATAATAGCCTTTAATATACTATCTCTAATTTCTATTTAACGATTATCTTTCTAGCTATTCCTTTAATATTACTACTACTACTACTACTATAAGATAAATATAAGCGATTATTCTAAGAAGATTTAACGTAATATAGCTAAATCTCTACTACGCTATACTATTAAAAAGTCTTAAAAGAAGTAAGAAGAGAGAGTTATAAGGGATATATTTAATAATTTAGAGAGTATATAAATTAGTTAAGAGTAGAGTACTATTAAGGAGAGAAGAGATACTATTTATATCTAGCTAAATAATCGCGACGAATTCTAATATATTATTAAATTAGACCTTAATTATTATATACTTAAGTATAAAGTAAAAGATATCTATAACTTCTATATATAAATCACTCTATCTAATAAAAGTTAGCGTACTAAATACTAAGTCTATATACTATATATATATTCTTCTAATATATACTTAAACTATAAGAGTAAGAATAGTATTAAATATATTCTTAATAACTATAGCGATACTATCGATCGAGATTCTACTCTTAAAGCTATAATACTAGTAAATAATAAGATGTTATATAAGAAGAGAAATAAGATATCTTTATAATAGATATATTAAGTAGTTAAAAAGTAATATAACAAGAGTATAAAGAAGAAAGAGAAGTCGTTTATACTCTTTCTCTACTATATAGAGAAGCTTTAAAAGTCTAATCCTAAGTACTATATATATCTATAAATTAATAAAATAACTTAAGAGTTTAAAGGATTATTTATCGCTCTAGCACCTCTTTATAACGCTATTAAAAACAGTTATATCTACTACTTCGTAGAAGTAGATAGTATATATACTCGGTCGAAGTATAAGATAGTTCTTAGTATTACTATTACTCTTAATACTAATAAGAAGATATTACTAGTTTACTAGACTATTATACTAAAGGAGGACAAGGCTTACTAGAAGTAGTATTTTATATATATAGTATTAGTCTTTTCGAGTTTTTATATAATATAGCTAGAGAGCGAGAAATAAGTAATAATTAGTAATCGCTAAAAGAGCCTCTAGAAGAAGCTTCTAAGAGTACTTTCTAAGGTCTACACTCTTATATATTAGTAATATATTATAGATAATATTACTTTTCGCTATAGCTAGAAGGCTTATAAATTATAGTAGAAACTTTACTACTTAAAGAATAAGGATATAAGTATAGTAGTATATACTTAGATAGTAAAATTTAAGAAGAAGTATAGTAGTAAAACTCTTATATAATATATTAATATAATTCTAACCGATATCTATCTAGTATATAGTATTATTAATAAAGGACTTTCGTAGTATAGCTATAATACCTTAAATATTATAGAGAGTATTAATAGAGTTTAGAGCTAGATTTAGAATATATTACTACTTAAAATACTCGATAAGATTAATAACTAGGTTATAGTAAAGTTCTTCTAATATTATACTTCTTTAGCTAAAAGTTTAAGTACTAAATTAGCTAATAAACTATAGAAGAAGTATTAGAATCGATTACTCTATACTCGAAAGTATATAGTTACTTCTATCGATAGAGATATCTATTAAGTTAACACTCTAAAAAAACACTACTATTAGATTAACCTTAAGAAGTATATCTGTTTCTATCTTACTTTTTAAGATATATAATTACCTTATAGATATATAATCGTAGTAATTTAAGATATTAGAATTAATACTATATAATTCTTCTATTCTAGTTATTTACTCTCTAGCTATTAAGTAACTTATAATACTATTATTAAGCTAGTACTTATAATCTATAACCTTTATCTAGTATAAGATAGAACGATCTTTCTACTATAAATTAAGCGTCTTTAAGAATAGTCTAAAAAGAATAGAATTTATATAAAGTTTTATTAATCTACTTATAAGTACTATTAATATAGAGAAGCTAGTTATAATTTAAGAATATATCTTATAATACCTTCTTACTATAGTTAAGCTTAGAGAGTAAAAGAGATATAATTTATTACTAATAAGAGTAAGAGTAATAGTAACGATAATTCTAAAGATAATAAGTTTATTAACTAAGAGGTTTACCTTTAAGATATTAATAAAGATCCTCTTCTTAGTACTCTTACTACTAGCTAGAAAAATTAGGTTACTTTAAATCGCTATTGCTAAGTATAAATATCTCTTAAAGAAGAGAAGAAAGAGATTATTCAGGATCCTAAGCGAGATTTTAATATTAAGATATAGTAGAAGGTAGAGTAATAGAGGATAATTAAGAAGTAAAAGAGAGAGGTTTAGGCTCTATTATATAAGAAAGGTTCGTTACTCTTAAATAATATAAAACTATACTAATTCTTTTAAATATATAAACTCCTTCTTAAAGTATACTACTCTCTTTAATTAATTCTAATCTTTTTATTTTATCTACTCTATTACTATCGTAAGAGATTAGATAAGAGGAATTAGAGAAATTAGAGGAATCTCGCTATAAGAAGATACTATTAATTAATAATACCGATAGTAAAGAAGAGTGTATTCTAGAGGTAGTATAACTTCGATTTAATACTACTAGTAGAAGATTAATTAATAAGCGATTTATTAAGCTAGGAATCTACTCTAAAGTTTTAAATATAGAAGGAGAGAAGGAAAAGTAACGATTAGATAATAATTAGAGTACAATTAATAGAATCTATTACGATAAGAATAGAGAGGCTATAGTAGATACTAATAGAAGATGTCTAGCGCCTATACTTTTAGATTAAATATATAGCGGAGGAGAGCCTTATATAGCTAAGAAGAGAGTCTCTATCTTTAATAGTATTAAGGCAAAGAGGAAGAAGATAGAGGCTAAGGAAGTAGTAGCTTAGAGCGAAAATTTAGTACATAGTACTAAGCTAAGAAACAAAGGTACTATTTAAGCTAAAGAAGAAGAAGTCGAGAGTATAATTAAGCTTGTTTTAGATGCTTAAATCGAGCCTTAAAAGGTCGACTCGAGCGATAAAATCAAGAGCTATAAGCGAAAGGATTAGAGTAGAACACTATTAGAGAGTACTCGAAAGAGTTTATAACTTAAGAAGTTAGTAGATAGTATTATAGTAGATTAATTTATTATATTTATTAATTTCTCAGTGTATTATTATAAGGAAACTAATAAGTTCTTAAAATATAAAAACTAACTAGAATACTCTCTATTTATAACTAGAATACCCTCTATTTTAGAGAGTATCAAATTAGAGAGTATTCCGGTTATAGTAGAATTATTTAAGAGGTAGTTTAGGTATTTACAATTAATTAGAGAGTAAAACAGTTAATTACCGATTTAATATATAATAAAGAAGTAATTTATATAGAAAAGGTAGCTCTATAGTATCTAGTAACGCTACTCTAAACACTACCCTAGACTACTAGACTAATTAGTCTAATTTAGACTATACTAATTAAGTTCATCTAATTAATATAATTAGATTATTCATGATTTTTATTAACGGCTCTTTAATCATGATTAGATTAGATTAATAACCTATTAATCTAATCTAATCTAATCATTGCTTACACTAGCGGGAAGGGTGACTACTAGTTGTTCGTCTCCTCTAAATATAGAAAAGATCACTGACTGAGAAGGAACAGTAGCTCTTTTATTGATTACTCAAGAGGACAGGGGTAATATTTTAATCTAGAATAAGGGGTTGTTAGCTTGCACACTTCCGTAATACTAGATTTGTAAATTTTGAGACCAATTGTTACGTATAGATCGTACGCTCATTATCAATGTAGTAAAGAGAAAAGTCAACACTAAAGTTCTTTCACCTTAAGCAGACCACGAAAGGTCTAAACAAGAAATCTTTTCCTGAATTAAGACTGCAGCTCCGTGAGTGTATCAAGAAAATGGAGAAACCAGGTGCGCGAAGTTTCGGCTTGCTAAAAGTTAGATAACCTGAGTCCGTCATCGCGTCTTAGGCATAAATAGTTTTGCTAATCGATTTGACTTCTTACAATCCTCATGTAATCTGTAGATCTAGCTTCTGGAAACCCACTAGGTTCTCCTTAGATCAAATCTAACATTGATATTCATGTTGATATAGTCCAAGGAGCAACACACCGTGAACTCACCATTCCTTTAGGCATTTTTCGTGTGTGTTATTGGGACTATACAAGAGCTTTTAACGTGAAAATATTACTGAAAGAGGGAGAGCATACTCCAGCGCACTTAACAAGAGTGGATAGCGCCAAAATTGCGAAGCGCGTAGTCGCAAAGTGGACTTTGAAAAATAGCCCCAAATTCATTCGTAGCTTGTTGTCAATTTGCAAAAAGGATAAACTCAGAAAGTAAGCTCGAAGATCTACCTCGAAGTAAGATGCGCTGGCTTTACTAATCGTCGAAGCACAACCATGACAGTCACAAATTAAGCGAGCAGGAAAGAGGCTCAATGACCGGCGACCGCATGACTATAAATGCACAGCCATAAAGCAAAACTTCAATCACCTTGCTTCAAGAGTACGAAGACCAATTTAAAGCTATATGTCCTAGTCAGAGGGTCAAGAATCAACGATAAAAGTCATTCTAACATACGCAGCCCATGGTTGCTGGCCCCTGCTCACTCAACAATTTGGATCGATGCAGTAGTTGAGTACTGTCAAGTCAAATTTTCATGTAGCCCATCAAAATTCCAGCAATGAGGTATTCGTGACCTTTTACATCCCGGCTCCGGGCACTTTCTGGAACTAATTCCCTGCTACTGGAGGTGTAACTCAAACTATTAAAGTGAGTTGTATAAGTTTTGAAATATATTACGAAAAAGAATAACAAGTTTTGAAATATTAGGACAGCGCTAGAAGTGCTGAAATGACAGAATGTCTCACCTACGGGGCTTCCTCTGAGTACAGCGACTCAGGAATGTTATTTTGTGACGGAACCAGCTTCGTTCCTGGAAGGAAAGGACACAGTCAGTTGGGTTAATGCTATATAGTTGAGGCTACAAATTTATTGCTGAGATGACTCACATTGGCAAGAGTTTCACCGGCACCTCTTACACTGTAGAGTACAAATACCACCTTTTCAAGCAAGCTGTACACTTACTATACCAATTGAGGAAGAGACGGAATGAACCATGCTAAACGCTGGTATTATTGATAGTGTCCCAGCAATGAGATACGGTCACAAGCAGATGAACCGCCTCGTTGCGCCGGTCCAAGTTCAAACTGAAGGGTACTATCCCTCAAAATCCTTCTGAACGGCACTATCACTGCCTCTGCTATTCACAATAGAAACATAGATAGTATTGTTGCACGAAGTGATCTTTGCGCTCCGAACTTTAACGTTTCCTCGCTTGCTGGAACTCCATACGCGTGCGCCGCCACTTCAACAACAGGAATTGTACAGGCTATAGAGACGTTCTCTTTTAGTCTCGAAGATTCGCAAGGTCATCAAGTCCACTGCTGGCTTCGGACCCCACCGTCTACGACAGCAATACTACAAAACGGTCACTCACCAGCCTCAACAATAACGGTGAATAGGTTGTCAAGTCCCTTGAATGGCAATACCTCCGCTTTCTGGACCTCACTGATGTCACATATGGCAACCTCCGGGGCAGATAATTGTTAGAAGGGAAATAAATGTACGCCGACTCACTACAAACCACCCTCCTAGATCTCACTTCTTTCTTCGAAAAAGGCCCATGGCGAAGCTGACGCAGCCAACCTCTTCTATTCACTGCCATGAGTCCGTTCGTAGAATGTAGCCTCATCCGAACATGACTTTCGAGGCAGGGAATGAGGCTTTGAATAAATAGTATCAATTTTGCCTCGTGCCTGGGGGAGCACATTGCACTACCGACGATCAACAGTATCATGACTTCTAAGACCAACTTTAATCTGTGATTTGAACGTTTTAAAGATACCTATCTACCAGATGTGTTTCAGTCAGTAGAATGGGGTCCTGGGTCCCTTTCACAGCTTTCTTGTAGATATTTACCAAATATGTAGATATACTACATATGACTTTCAGACCCCACCATTGTATCTCTTTGACACGAGAAAATTGATTCACCAATAAAATTTCTGAGGTAGTGTCTAGTTAGTTCCTTCGTTGTGACGTGGTGCCCCTCGGTGGTGAATCCTAAGAATAGACTCGCACGGCCCCATTCGTCCCCCTCAAAAAAATACCCGCCACTTTCTGACTGCGCCAATGTTCGTCCCAAACCCTGCCAGAAAGATCATCAACCAAGTCGAGTCCATACTTTCCTTCAGCCCTCTTCTCTCCCTTCTCCTCTTTCTCATCAATTCTCCCCATCAACCTCCCAAAATCGCAAAACCGCAAACATGGTAGGAGCCGCAGAAACCCACTCGTTCGATCTCCCAGGCGGCCGCTCTGTATCATGGTCCGAATACGGCTCCAAGAACAGTCCTCACCCCCCAATCTTCTTCCTCCACTCCTCACCCTCCTCCCGCTACGAAGGAGAAGTCCTCCACACCCCCGCCCTCTCTCTAAACCTCCGAATCATATCCCCCGACCGCCCAGGAATGGGACTCTCCTCCCCACAACCAAACCGCAGCTTCCTCGATTACCCCGCCGACATCCTCGCCCTCGCAAAACACCTACACATCGAGACCTTCCAGATGCTGAGTTTAAGCGGCGGCGCGCCGTACCTGCTGGCCTGTATGAGGAGTATACCGCGGAATGTCCTGCTGGGCGCGCATAGTGTTTCGGGCATCTACCCGCTGAGTCTGGGGACGGAGGGGATGGCGCTTTTCCAGAAGACGATGATGTTCGTGGCGTACTACACACCCTCCTTCGTTGGGTCGCTCATGAATTATCAAATTGGTGCTGCGGCGCGGGATCCGGATACCTCGAAACTGGAAGCCTCCATCTCAGCGCAGGCTAAGAATTGGCCTGAGCCGGATTGGAAGGCGTGGACGTCGGGGAAGGTGAAGAAGTATATGATGCAGGGATTGCGCGAGGCCTTTAGGGATGGGGGGACAGGTGTGGGTGTGGAGGCGGGGTTGTATGCTAAAGATTGGGGCTTTGAGTTGGAGAGTGTTGATACGAGGGGGTTGAAGGTTTGGCATGGGAGGTTGGATACTACTTGTCCCTTTGAGATGGCGGAGAAGGCGGTGGATTGTTTGCAGGGCTCGAGGAGTTATTATTTTGACGACATGGCGCATATGCTTATTGCGTATCATGCGGAGGAGATTCTGAGGGAGATGGTGCCGGTTGTGAAGGAGCAGGTTGAGGAGGAACCTGTAAAGGCTCCGGTGGAGGTTTTGATTGCGCCTCCTACACCGGTCCCTGCGAGTGTTGAATTTGATTCAACTGTTGAAGCAAGCCCGGTTGTGGTTCCAGAGGTAGTTACGGATCTACCAGCGGTAGTTCCAGAAAAGGCGAATCCTGAGGAGACTGTCGCGGTTTGAGACCTGGAAGTGTGTTTTATTTAGCGGCGGAGAATATACCCATATGTACAACAATGTTCTCTTTCTATTCCTAACTGTTTTCCCTGGATGGTCTGTTTACAATTTTTATATTGCCCAAGTGGATCTAACGATTCAAAAACTTCCACGTCGCCAGGGGTGTGGGAATTCCGCACTGAGTAAGAGTAAAATACATTTGCTCCGTTTTCCCAATTGTTCGTTTCGATACCCGCCAGGAAAATCACTCCAGTTCGCCTAAGCCACTATGCCTTCTCCCTCTACAAGTTAGGTAGAAACGCAAGGAAAGAAAAGCTAGAGTTACGAGCTCCAACGAAAACTATTGACCAAGAACTCGAGAATTACTCATGAAACTTCTTCGATATCCAGGAGTTTAAGACTTCCATTTATATTTGTCTCGGTCAACGGAATTGCCGATGATGTAACCTTATAGCCGCGCCTTAATCGCGGGTTTACTTAGGACCGGAGCCCTGAAGTATAAAAAGTGAAAGTTAATACGAAGGTACCTAGAAGTTCATACCTGACTTCCTACCTGGGTTGATTTCTTAGGTTGATTGTTTAGATTTTCTTAATCATTTAGGGTGATTACCTTAATTGCCAAAGATACTCGAAAACATGGTACAATGGCTAGGTAGGCTGGTACGGGTTTTCCGTCCACCCTGAGAAGGGTACTTGTGTTATTATTGTTTGGGGACCCGTATGCTCTATCGCAATTGAGCCGAGGCACGGAGAGGCAATTAGAAGCGGAAATGTAACCTTTTCATTTCCATTTTTATAGAACTTGATTCACAATTGACATCATACGAAGCCAACACATCAACAAATTGTGATTGGCTAACCCGTCTTTTGTATTGGAAACAACACTTGTGGCTGAGTGGAGGTCTGAGGTTCGCGAGTTTGTCAAGCGGCACTCAACATTAACACGATGGCTGAGCAAAACTTCCCTCGCTGCTTTTCAATTCCAACGCTCCTTCTCCAAACCAGAAACCACTCCAATAAAACAAAGACACAACACCATCCCTCATTCAAAGATCTAACATCCCTCTCGCAAATCTCAACCTCACACTCGTTTATATTCACACTTCGGTCCTCCCCTCCCATTAGGACTTCTTCTCCGTCCTCTCCCCACCTCACTCCACCTCACTCCACCAAACCTCAAGCGTCCGCCATCTGGAAAACAGGGATATTCCCACATAAACAAGGCGGAAAGCACCTCCTTTGGGCGGGTATCCAATACAAAGAGTCTCAACCTCCGATCCAAGATTCACTTTAGACTTTGCGTCTGGATTTCGTACTGTATTTCAGGGGTTTCCCCTTGAGACGGACCAAACCGAGCAGCGAATGATTTTACCGCATAATCGCGTCTTCTTCTTTGCGTCTACGAGTGGACCTTAGCGTTTTCTGGAAGGGACCTCTTCGTTTCTTTACGATTTACGTCCGTACTTAATTGGGGACCCCTTCCTCGGATTGAGGCTGCTTGAGGAACGACATATCAATCTACGAACGCGACGAGGAACGATTTCAAGGCGCTAAAGGGATTCTAGAAGGGTGGTGATCTGATTTATTAGGGCAGGACGATTGGTGTTGGAAACAGAAAAGTACGAATCGAAAATGGTCACGAATCCTCTGAAGTTTGGGACGGAAATCTGGGACCCCAGCAATCGATTTGTGACTTCCTGGTGTCTCTCTCCTTGGGTGTTATTTGCTTGCAGAGCACTAATTGTATGTTAACCTGGGAAAATTGTTCGAGAATTGTTCCAGGGATGGCGCTAATGTGGTTGGCATTATAGTCACTCTACGCCTTTGCAGTTATCCTATTCATAATCGGTTGGGAGGCTTCAAACCACGATGGCCTAGATATACACGACGTCCATAAATCATTCTCCTTCTTCACTGGTACGCCATCCTCCCTCTGAACCCCCTCCTCCTCCACCCCTCTCTCCAATCGCAAACTAACAAACCAAACAAAAAAGTCCTCTGCTACTGGGGCGCAGCATTCTACTTCCTCATCGCCGCAACGCACAGCTTCACCTACGCCCTCAACGGCGGGACCCCCCTCCTAAACCGCCTCCCTCGCCCCCTCCAAGCCCTCCACTACCTCTTCTACTCCAGCATCACGACCTTCCCCTTCCTCGTCACCATCGTCTTCTGGGGCGTCCTCTTCAGCGGATCCTTCACGAGTACATTCGGTCTCTGGTCCAATATCTCACAACACGGTCTCAACTCTGCATTCGCACTCTTCGAACTCCTTTTTACACGTATAAATCCACAACCCTGGATTCATCTCCTCTTTCTTATCTTCCTGCTTATTGGATATCTTGGGGTTGCGTATATCACGTATGCTACGAAGGGGTATTATGTTTATGGATTTTTAGATCCAAGACCTAAAAATAAGAATGCGATGGGCAAGAATGAGGGGGGTGTGGGGAAGGGAGGGGTGGTGGGATATGTGATTGGGATTGCGGTGGGGATTGTTGTTATCTTTTGTATATCGAAGGGTGTTGCGTGGGTGCGAAAGTGGGTTACGGAGAAGAAGATGGGGAGGAAGGGTGTGTTTTATGGGGGACGCGATATGGGGCAAGGAGAGGTTGAGTTGGAGACTGTGAGGATGTGGGAGAAGTGAAGGACTCGTGACTGAGGAGAGTGTGTGATTGATGGATTGCATGCATTGCTGAAGGAATTAATGATTGGGCATGGACTTTGAGATTAAGGGAAGATACCTAGATGGACGGAGCATCTATGAGCGAGCGAGAGCGTGGCATAGCGTATAATATACCCCCATTTTTTGTGTTCACTGTCGTGGTTTTGTTACTGGGGTTATTTGTCTCCCCTCGTTCTGGGTGAGTGACACTATACATGTAACCATACAGGACTCTCTGAGTCGACTGAATTCATTACTTAAGAAAGGTTAGAGGAATCGAAAATTCAATATAGATTAGATCGGCGATTTATTTGTTCGTCGCTTGAATTTAAATCTAATATATATACGGTATACCACGGCCTGTTACAACTCTGTACACACTATCTAGATTCGCTGAAAAAGAGAAAAAAACACATTTAAATATATTAACTTCTATTAAATTATTAATTATATAACAACTTTATTATAGTAAATATATAAATAAAGCTTAGTATAATATAGAGTTATCTAATAATATTAATTTACTTTCTTTAATTCTATATTTAGTCTTTTATTAAATCTTTCTTCTTTAAATATATTAAAGTTATATATTATATTTTATATATAATACTTAACTCTTAAAATATCTACTAGTAAAATAATACTCTTTTAGAATATAGATCTAGCTTTAGTTTTATACTAAGAGTATAAGTTAGAAAATTAATAAAGAGATATAAGTATTAGTTAATAGCTAGTAGTAGTTATAAATTCTAAGTTTTTATAATAAGTCTTAAAATTATAGGTAATAAGTTTATAACTAAGAAGAAAGAGACTTTTAGTAGAGTCTTAATTAGCTTTAAATTTTCTCTTATCTTTTTAAATTTTCTTTTTAGAGCTTATATCTCTAGCTAGAAGATTTTCGATATATATATAATACTATAAATCTCTAATTCTTATTAGTTAATATAGATTTCTCTAGTAATTCTTTTTTAAAGTTTAAAAATTAAATAGAATTTTCTAACTTCTATCTCTTTAAATTAATAATAAGATAGATATAATTTTACTTCTCTATATTATATGTATATCTTTTCTTTAAGAAAGAGAGAAGAGAGAAGAAACTTTTTTTTATAGATATCTATTTTTATTATAGTAATTAGTTTATTATAAAAGTAGGTCTTAGTTCTATTTAGATAGTACTTAAGTATTTTTCTATTAAGTTATTTCTAAGATATTATTATTTATCTAAAGAATAGCTTATTCTCTAGGTAAAGCTTATCTCTAGAGTATAGCTTATCTCTAAAATATAGCTTCTTCTCTAAGTATAGTTTATCTAAATACTATCTTAGTAAAGTAGTAGCCTACCTAGAAAACGACGACGATAGCTTACCTATCTAATAGTAGCTCTACTGATATATCTATAATAAGTAAGTATAGTATAAAAGTGTATCGCGAACATCTCTTAAGGGAATTTTTGTGTTTTTTACGATAATCTAGTAGCACGGGCACGGGATAGCAGTAGCATTTATGATAAGATGAAATACTAAAAAAATTTCATTTCCTTTTTCTAAAGACCCTTTGCTGTCCATATTGTATCCTACGGTATTCCTCCCATCGAGCAATTTTTTCTTGATAGAATAACCCATACAAGTACAGAAAAACATCAAGTACTCCTCTTCCAGCTCTCCTATCAAGTCCCCATTCACCATCCCCTTCGGACTCGGTATCCCCTATTAACCATAATCCCCATCCAGAGTTCAACTCAGATGATACGAAGTAAAACTGCATCAAAGACATGTGGAGTTATCAAGTTTCACCCAGTACCGAAAATATGCCAGATTTCCTCCTCAGCCCTATGCGACTTGGCACACGGGAATGCCGGTCATGGATCGTGAGATATATCTTTTTGCGTTAAGTAATTCTCCGTCGCTTGCGTGGTTCTCGTGTGGTGCGTATCTGGACATGTGGTGGGAAGATTGTTGGTGATGAGGTGGTGGTTGGATTTGGATGCGTGATTTTGGACGGTTGTTAGGACTTGGCAGGGCGATTCCAACGTTGTACGAGGGAAGTTGCGTTTTCCAATGCTGAGCGCATCCCTTCAATTCCGTGAAGACTTATTCATCCTCGTCCGTAGTCCTTGTGAACTTCTTGGTGAAAACTGCGAATCGTGCAGGCAAACAAGAAACTCTCCTCACGCCGTAGGTGGAACAGCATCAACATACTTCTCGCCCCCCTCCTCAAGCTCCTTCCCCTCACCACACCGAAAAATCAAACTCCAGTACTTGCTCGGATTCTTCGCCATACAAGTCCCCTCCACCTCATCCAATCCCATTCCCGCCGTACTAAACGAAGGAGAGCCGATACATCCGCTTCGACTGTAGTACATCAAAACAGGCAAGGATCCATCTTTACAAACTGCGTACTCGTCGATAAGTAGGTTATGGTAGAGATAATAGTTTCCTGATAAACAAGTTTCTGGTTCCAGAGTAAGAGGTTCTGAGGGATGGGTTTTGGTGTTGCAAGTTGGTCTTTGGGCGTGGGAGGCGGGTTTTTTCGTGCTATCTGGGAAGAGGACGAGTTTACCGGGTTTGGAGGTGAGTTTCCATGGTTTTGGCTGCTTGATGGGGGTTTGAGATGAGGATTGTGATGATTCGACATCGTGGAGGGTAGCTTGTTGTGGTGGTGCTGCTGCGGAAGAAAGCCCGGCGAGGAGGAACAGGGCTATTGCCGGGGTTGGAGATGGGAAGAACATGGTGATGGATTTGATGGTGTTGATAACTTGATATGAATCTTTGAGAGAGAAAGAGGGGGAACAGGATATATCTCAGAGAGAAGGAGAAAGCCAACAAATCCTGATCTCCGCAAGCAAGTTAAATGGAACCTCTGCGCCTCACTAAAAATGGAAAAAGTCCCCCAACCTTTACGTAGAAGAAGTTACGCGGCCCAACTTCCATGATGATTCCCATTGGCTGCGGCCGCATCAACGGCTGCGGAAAGTGGGGTAGATAGCAGGGCCTGGGGCAGTAAAAGAAAAACAGGGCGGCAGCTCACATGCTTGTGCAACACCGATGATGCTAGGAAATGAGATTTACGAAGTTGTGAATCCTTCCTGATGTTACTTGTCGTGAGATTTCGTGTCGGGCGAGATTGGTGTTGATATCTTCCCGATCTGAAACCTGGCTTAAAATAATTGTGCCAAGAGAGTTTCATCTTGCCAAGGCGGGTAGGAAAGCTTAGCTCTCTTCTGGTCACCTGACATTCCTCCTTTACCTTGTAACCACGTGGTGACCTGGGCTAGTCTCTTTGGAACTGAAAATTCTCGTTTATTTCTATTATATTATCAAATAAAATATCAATACCAAAGCTTAGGAATCTTGAATTGTTCGTAACAGGAGAAGAATCTCCCAAACCATTTTCGCCGAAAATAAGTTGAAATCATAAGTCAATCACTCACTCCCCCTTCCTAGCCAAAACCCACAAAAACTCAACCGCAACCTCATCCTCATCAACCCCAACCTCCCCAACCAAAATCTCCAACCCAACCCCCCCAACCCTATCCAAAGTCCCCTCAGTCCCCCACCCACTCCAAAACATCCACCCCTTCTCCTCCCCCAACCAATTCCTCGCCTCCCTCCCCTCCACCTCCGCCGCCCCGAAATTCGCCAACAGCAATCCCCCAGGTTTCAACCACAAGGCGATCTTCTTGAGCATCTGTACCTGTTCCTCCCTGGGAAGATGGATGATGGAATACATCCCTACTACCGCATCGAAAGACCCGGGTTCGAAGTCGAGAGCTAGCATATCTCCTTCGATTAATGTGAGGTTTTCTGAGGGTAAGTTTTTACGCGCGAGGGCGAGTTGGGTGGGGGAGAGGTCGTTGGCTGTTATGGTGATGTGGGGGTGGGAGAGGAGTTTTTGGGTTACGGGGAGGCCATGGCCGCAGCCGAGTTCGAGGATGGAAGTTGGTGTTGTGGTGGGGAGGTGGGAGAGGAGTTTGGAGAGGTAGGTAAGTTTTTTGGGGGCGTGGGTGGTTGTCCATTCGTTGTATTTTGGGGCTATGGCGTCGTAGGAGGCTTTCATGCGGGCTTTGAGGTTGGTGGGGGTGGTGGTTTCTGAGGACATTTTTGTGGAGGTGTGTTTTTGTATTGGAGGGCTGGTGGAGTTGTGGGATGTGATTGTGTTGTTGAGATGGAGGATGAGGGTATTCTGAACTTAAGTAAGTTTGAAGTTACATGTCGTGACTGCGTTACCGGAGAAATTCGGTGTCGAGTCATCGGTGTAAGCACGCAAGAAGTTTTGAACACAATCACAAAGAGTAAATTTTTTATATATTCATTAGAATGACTAGAGAAAGTTTCTTTAGTGGAGTCAGACGGGTAAATTCATCCATGTTCAATTTAAGTATGACTTGCCAATTGACACACCAACAGACCCAAATGAGAGATTAACCGAATTAAATGCGACCAAAAAACAATTCGTATGGCTTAGCAAGATTTAGTACAAGGAGTAGTCTTTGTAGACAAGTTCGATTAGTAGCGATCATCATAAAGTTATCATCGCGTTTTCACTTCTCTGAGAGGAAACTTAATGCTGACTTTCTGAGGACGCTTCGGTTTATAGCCCAATGGACATGAATACTTCAAGTATAATGTCTCGTTTCAAAACTAGCTTTGAGGATATATTAATTACTGAGAGTCTTATCAAGAAAGGAAGGTGTTGTGTAACACTTCCCTTGCCTGGTTTTTAAACCCCCCCTTCATAAAACGAGAGATTCGGAAAACGATAGAGAAATGAGTTATTGAGAATATTTAAATCTTTGCAGATGCAAGGAAAAAAGCACTTGAAACCTCTGTTATGTTATCTGTTTCTTGAATGAGGAAATGAAGTATATGTTGCAGTACGTCGTTTTCCCAGTTACTGATTCCATAAGCGTAGCGTACGTCGTCACAGCCAGCTTGAAAAGTGTTTAAGCAAAAACAATAAAAGATTTGTGTCTTTAGGATCTGAATAAGTATCTAAAGATGTTTTCTGACGAATTTAATGGGGTATAAAAGAAGGCTGGAATGTACCTACTCCAGCAAACGCCAACAATCCTGGAAATCTACGTGTAGTACATTTTTGTCTAATTGGTGGGGAGTGAGTGTTTTTAATGAACGGTTGTTGTGAAAGGGGGAAGGTAACTCAGTTTGTTACAATATTTAAGCATTTATCTAGTGGACGCTCTACCGTAGATCTCGTATAGATGGCATCTTCTACAGAGGTTTTCAAAGCCGCAAATTCTGCCACTTCTGACTCAACAGTATTGGAAAGATGCTATCGGCCCATCTGTTGGCGGAGACAGGAAATAGTTATTGCAATCTACTCCTATCAGGCAGTGCTTCTTTCGATCATTGTGAAGTATAATTATTGATGTTATTGTAGTAAAAGAGCACAGAGTCTCTCAAGGCGATGTAACGCTGTATACTATTTTGGTAAAAACTTTGTAAGAACTTGTCCGTGAGATTGATTAGATGTGGGCTCACTTTAACTCTTAAAAAGCACTTCGCAATTTCGTTACCTGCTAGGAGTAGCCGAAGAAGCCAGTCGTAAAACGAAGTACCCAAGCACCTGCTCGATCCTTCCTCACGTGCGAGCCTCAATAAAGTAGCACAACACCACAAACCATCGCCCTCCCACCCCTGTCCCTCGCACCTTCCCTCCCAGCTAGATAAAGTGACTGCCCTCCCCCAAACATTTTCCCACCCTTTTCCGCAACAAAATTCCTCGAGGCTCGTACCTCTCCTCGACCCCGATCCCCGATCGACCGATCTCACACCGAAAGTTTTTTTGTCTGCCTCACTTTCCGACCACCCGCATATCGCCCTCCAATACGATGCCACAAGACGAGCTGGACCGCCTCAATCCCAATTTCAACTGGGACTCGCTATTGGGGACTGACGAGGGCCTTGAGTGAGCTTTTTTTTTTAACATGCTGATTGGAGGGCGACAGAAACAGGCAACCTCGAATGAACTCCGAGGCAGATGCGTTTGTACCACCAGCCAAGGTCGCTTTAGACAAAACAACTTTTCAACAAATTCGCAAAGTAGAAAAACGACCCAGACTTCATTGTCATCACACCGGCTGCAGTCAGACATTCCCACGAAAATATGAGCTCAATAGGCACCAAGAAAATTTCCACAACCGCAGTTTCATTTGGCTATGCCCTGTATATGGTTGCCCGCGTGCCGAGAACCCTCTTCCCAGAGCAGACAAGTTACGGGAACATTATCGCAAGGAACACCAGGATGCCGATCAATTCCTCTGTTTCTTTCAAGATTGCAGAAATGGACCTTTTGACAAGGAAGGACTGAAAGTCCATTTGAGTGACAAAAGAGAATTGTCCCATCATGGGACTAACTTGGAATCCTTCCTCAAAGTTCTCAATTGGCGTAAAACTCCCGTTGGATATGGCGACTACCGAATCGATGTCTCTGATGCATGCCCTCTTTCATTTTTAGGATGTGCCTATCGAGGGCTTTACAAGGGAAAGCAATGGGACTCTCACTTGGAGACACACAGCTTGCTTGATCGCTCGAGGGGCTATCTGGCAGCAGTGAAAGCGCAAGGCGGTCACCCGTGGGATTAGGCGCAGAAGGGACAAATAACATGTCCAATCTGTGGTTGGAATGCTAACACTTCCGTCGTGTTCTTCTTGGAACATCTGAGGACCCACTCCGAAGTCGGGATATCGTCCCAAATTACAACGCTCTCTCAGATGCTGAGTCCTTGGCTTGCGGGAAAACAAAGAGCGCCTCATCATACATTATTCCTTCAAGGGATCAAGACTCAACTCAGCGACAACGACTGGGAGACAGTCAAAGGTATCATCGAAGAACCGACATACAACAACCCGAGTAACTAAAGATACATACCCACAAAGACCACAACTCCCCAAAACTTTGGAGAGCAATTCTTTCTCGCCAAGTTCCCAGAGCTCTAATCGACTAGAAAGCCTATCCTCCCTCGCTCCTCACACCCTCAATTCAATAACCAAAAAAAATAAAACTGAAAAACCAACAAAACACCAAAAAAATCTCTCATATTCTCCGGCCTGGAAACTGAAAACGATTTGCATTTCGACCCCCCACAAACACAAATACAAAAAAGCTCAAACATCAACCATCCACCGCAACACCAACCGCGCCACCAACAACTAAAAGCACATAAAAACCCCCATCGCACTTGCGAACCCAACAAAATTCCACAGCAATTCATCCCTCGTCGCCCCTCTCCCGATTTCCACCTTCCAACTTTCACAAAAACCCAGCAATATCATCGCAAAAAGGGCCTTCAACAGTACCCACCAAAAAAAGTCTCGTATGTTCAGTCAGATCTATTCGTTCAATATTGTCATCTCTTGTTTCCTTTTGATTTGTTATGAGTTGTCTCCCTGTTTCTTGTTTTGATTCATTTTGTTTTATTTGATCTCATTTTCTTTTCCAGGAATAGGAGGAAATATAGAAAAAAAGTGGGGGAAGGAGGACTTCAACACCGCCAAACCACCGGCTCAGAACTTAGATGTCTTCAACAATTCTAGGGGGTCAGCAGCATTAGCTATTTGTTTTTTGTTTTATTTGATTTCATTTTCTTTTCAAGGAATAGGAGGAAGAAACAAAAAAAAAGGAGGGGGGTGGACGTCAACACCACTAAACCACCAAACCACCATCAAAAACCCTAGAACCCTTCAACAACTCTAGCATCAGGAACAATCAGTGGTGGTCTTCCAAATCCAGGGACGGAATACTTATATTCCTTACTTTCTTTCCTACCTCTCAATTCACTTCGCGTTATCTTGCGGGCGTTTTTGATTTTTCTCGAATTCTAGGACAGTTCAACCTCCGTCCACCCATTAGTAGCGATGCCTAATAATTAAAACACACATCCCCCCAAAAAAGAAGCTTTAAAATTTCTCCATTTGATATAAAGAAAAACAAAGAGGCTATCTGTCTATCGTATACATATATCGTGACACTCTCAAAAAAACATTTCCTCAGCACTTGAGGAAAATCCCTTTCCTCGCCTCGCTCTGTCGTACCTCGAACATGACCTGTATCCCCACAAAGAGCACACCCCACGCTGAGACCAGGAATGCCATGCCTGTACACGCGTTAGTTATTTTGTGGCTAATCACGTGATGAAGGGTAAATAACTCAGGAAAAGAAATGTGAACGTGAAGGGGAAAGGAAAAAGGGAGGAACAAACCACTATAATCCCTAAAAATCCCATGAATAATACTCTTCAACCCATCAACCCCCACCGCGAACCCAACAAGATTAGCAATCATCATCATCATCAGATTGGCCACCGCCCCAAACCCACACAGAACCCGATAAGCCGTCTTATTATCCTCCCATTTGCGCTCGGGAAACACGTATCCAGCAATAATCTCAGGCAACATGAAGAATACAATCAGCCATCCCCAAACCAGTAAGTTAAGGGAGATGTCATGCCAGAGTGCGACAAAGGTAAAGACGACGACAAAGTTGAATATCGTGCGTAGTCTCCCGACCCAGCCTGATGAGGAACGGCCTCCGAGGGGCACGTAGACGTATCGGATGAGCCACTTGTTATAGGACTTGTGCCAGCCGCGCCAGAAGGCCACGGTGGAGGGGTTGTTGGAGAGACAACGGATCATGTTTTCAGGTGGGTCGATGCCGTCTACCAGTGCCCAGAGACGAAATAAGCGCCATGGAAGGAGAAGTTTTAACCAGAGGACGTGGAGATTGAAGTAGGAAAGGAGGGATAATTGGGCGGGGGTGTAATCAGACCAATTGGGGTTTCCTTTCGAGATTGCGACGCAGTAGTCGAAATGTAGGACCAGTTCCATGGCGAGGAGGGTGAGCAGGAAGCGGATTCCGTATTTGATGGTGCGCCCGGTTTCAATGCTTTTGGGAGGGTATCGGAGCTGGGAGATGTAGTCGTTAAAGGTTAGGATTGGGCCAGCGATGTATAGGGGTGCGTAGATGGAGTAAGCGAGATAGTTACGGAAGTTGTAATCGTTTGTACGGGCGGGGATGGTTACACGATCTCTTTCGGATAAGTTTGAGGCATCGAGCTGTTTCTTCTTTAAAGTATTAGCCATTGTAAATTATGCTTGCAATAAGGGAACAAACCTCCAATGGACTTCCTCCTCTTTGATTGAGACTCCAATAGTAGTCCATATTGAAACTTATCAATCTCAAAACTGACATGTTGAAACCGATGTGCCATCTGGGCATAATCCCACCATGTCCATCTAACCAGTGACACCACTCAATTATAGCGCCACCTGATTCCACTGGCCAAACGAAAGATGCTAGTTTCACAAATTGGTATCCGTCGGAGATTTCATTTGCGAAAAGGATTCCGATATTAAAAATCCAGGTCGCAACTGGAATATATTTTCGAGGCACACTCGTGAGCAATGTATAATTGATGTAAAGAATGATCAAGATCTTGAAGACGGAAAATCCATGCAGCGCCCCCAAAAATAACAGCGCAAACCCAAAATCAAATGTTGCCCGTTGAGAAAGGCGTGCGTCTCCTTCTGCTGCAGAAACATATGTGCCATTCGACCTCGGAGATCCGGGCTGGGCTGGCAAAGGACGTATAACATTGTAGATTTTGCGAAGAAGAGGATGGAAAACCAGCAGGGCGGCGAGGTAGGGAATGTTTCTTCGAAAGTTAAAATATTGTGCGTCAGAGATATCCTGTTTATTGTTAGGAGCCAGAGAACCATTGACATCCGTTGAGACCTACAATCTTGCGCCCCAGTATCCATCCGGGTGACAGCCATGGCTCGTATTTATGATAATTTGGATCCGAAGCTATACAGATGTCAGAGGCAAGCCTGACAGCGGATTTCCTCATAAGTTGTACTAACGTCTTGACACATCGTACGCGATCCAGAACATATATGGTACAATGGTAATAAACACAAAGTAGTAGAAGTAGAATTCTAAAGTATTCCATTTCGACGGCTGCGCTACCGGATTCCCACGGCGGTCCGTCTTGACACCAATTCCCGGAATGGAATCATCTCGTTTTGAGCCTGATGTCGCAGGGTCGCCTCGTGCGTCTATCACGGTCTTGTATGCGGTGCCGGAAGAAGTGGTAAATCGGGTATCGATTGTATCGAGAGCATAGACGCTCTTTATGTAGGAGAAAATGCTCATCGCGAGGTCATCGAGTCGTTGCGGCTGGGCGGGAAGGAGGAAGAGACAGACAGCCACCCAGACAAGTTGATATATTCGCAGAAATTCCCAGGGCGGAGGGGACCGAAAGGAGTGTAGGGAGTGAGTTGTGGACAGCTTCTCGGAAAGATGAGGCTGTTGATGCGATTGATGTTTCGTGGAGAAAATAAGTCAGGGGACGATGAGGCGGAACGAATACTGGTACAAGTAAATTGCCCAATGCGGGACCCTTGCAACAGCCAAAAATAACTTGCCTCGGTTTAAATCAGCTAATACCCTTTTGAAGCATTACATTCTTTTTTCATGCTAGCGTTGTTTTCTTGATATTTTGAGTGTATTTTGAAGCGGCTGTATAGGTACTTTGTATTCCATATTTGTTTCTTCTACTTTAATTGTGGGAGTATCCTACTGATATTAGTTTTTTATATGTATGAGGAACGAATATCAGTAGGATATTCCTTTTCTAGAATTTATCGGATGCTCACTTTCCACAAGACTGTCCATACTTCGTACAAGGCTTCTATATTCAACCCACCTGGGTGAAGATGAGAAGAGTTGTGCGGTGTGCTTTCAAAGAACTAAGTTTTTTCTTTGTATTCATTTGGAGATTTTGATAATCACGTGTAGTCTTTTTCTTACCAGTCTCGTCGGATTGCCCAGGTGAGGATTTGAGGTTTTCCGTGTTTTCTCTCTGGGGACTCGGCCCATCAAATCACCAGCCATTATTCGCTTCCCCTTTCCAGTCCTTTTACGTGTCTCTTATCTTTTCTTGCATTTTTTCCATCCTGTTATAGCCTGGCTCCTCAATAATGTTCGGCGCTGACAGATATTCTCGGCATCGTGAACGCGTTTGCTGGTTGGAGTGAGGGGCGTCATGATCAGGCCACTTTTTTCGAATCGTATGTCCCCCGCGTCTTCGCGTGTTGATTTTGACCCCGCCATCGAATCAATGCCCCGCCAGACAAAACGGACAATTTCAAGCTTCACGTCCTTCCCATCAGGTCTGGTCTTGGGATCTGGTAAAAATACAGCGCAAAGAGACATATATCCCTCTGACTGGTGACTTGGTAACCTAGGGTCCCAGTCCAAACAACATCTTGGAAGTGTAGTCAACCACTCGCATGTGCATTGCAGGCGTATCACCATAGATTTCCATTCGCATAATCGGGTTATGTATGCTCTCCACCTCTCACAGATCTCTCCACCAAACCCCGGATTGAATGTATGTATGTTGGGGATGTTGCGTTGGTACGAACCGAACCAGGCAACGGATGGGACCGAGCAGCATGTTCTCCTCATCACCCCATATTCACAACAATCCGGCCCTTCCTCGCATCAAGACAATCTAGAGCGCTACTGCACCAGTACGGAGTATGGTGTACAGCCAAAGAAATCTCAAAATGTCTTCGCGTATTCCATCAGACCACTTTGTCTCCTGGTTTGAGGTCGCCTCTTCCCAGCCTATCAACGCTTGGCGTTGCCTTTCCAGACCCCTCCTATTGACTGACTATTCATCTTATGCCCCTCCAACAGTTTCTTTAAAAGGTAACCACTGCCACTTTACATTTATCTTTCCTCAGACCATACAATCAGCATAGTTGACAAAGACTTCTAAACGATCCATCTTCAAAGGATCATCAAATCCACTGCTCACATTCATCTTTACCCCTCCTTCTTTGAAGGATTCCGAACCAAATATCTCCCCCTTGAGTTTTGACAATCAGTCAAACAATCCCCCGCCATGGTTTTCGCTGAAGAAGATGTCAAAATCGAGAGCATCTCGCCATACGGCGTTGCTCGCTCAACAGCAACAGAAAAGCCACTGAGCCCAGAAGACATCCGCAAAATCGATGCCTTCTTCCGTGCTAGCATGTACCTGTGTTTGGGCATGCTCTACCTCCGCGAAAACCCCCTCCTCAAGGAGCCTCTCTCCAAAGATCACCTCAAGGCCCGTCTACTCGGCCATTGGGGATCCGATGCAGGTCAGGCTTTTACCTGGATGCACTTTAACCGCCTGATCAAGAAATACGACCTCGACGCAATTTTCGTTTCCGGTCCAGGTCATGGAGCACCAGCTGTTCTCTCCCAGTCATATCTGGAAGGTGTCTATTCTGAAGTCTACCCAGACAAGTCCGAAGATGAGGCTGGAATGAAGGCCTTTTTCAAGCAATTCTCGTTCCCTGGTGGAATTGGTAGTCATGCTACCCCAGAAACCCCAGGTTCTATCCACGAGGGTGGAGAACTCGGTTACTCGATTTCCCACGCTTTTGGTGCCGTTTTTGATCACCCAAATTTGATCACCCTCACCATGGTCGGTGATGGTGAGGCCGAAACCGGTCCTCTTGCTACTAGTTGGCACAGTACTAAGTTCCTCAACCCAATTACCGATGGAGCCGTTCTCCCAGTTTTGCACCTTAATGGTTACAAGATCAATAACCCAACGATCCTCGCCAGAATCAGCCACAAGGAGTTGGAAGCACTCTTTGTTGGATACGGTTGGGAACCTTACTTTGTTGAGGGTAGTGATATGGAAAGTATGCACCAAGCGTAAGTCTAATTCTCTCGAAACATCTCACGTCAAAAACTGACAATATTTAGAATGGCTGCTACTCTGGAGGCTTGTGTTTTGAAGATCCGAGGATACCAAAAGCAAGCTCGAGATTCAAAGAAGGCATTCCGTCCACGCTGGCCTATGATTGTCCTCCGAAGTCCTAAGGGCTGGAGTGGACCAAGAAAGATTGATGATAAACTCCTCGAAGGTTTCTGGCGCTCACATCAAGTCCCAATCCCAGATGTTGCTACCAACGATGGGCATTTGAAGTTGCTGGAGCAATGGATGCAAAGCTACAAGCCGGAAGAGGTCTTTGACAAGCAAGGAAAGCTCATTGCCGAACTCAAGGAACTTACACCAACCGGCAATGCCCGTATGAGTGCCAACCCAGTCGGTAACGGTGGACAACTTCGCAAGCCTCTCCACATGCCAGATTTCAAGAAATACGCTCTCCCAAATATTGAACCTGGAATTTCTAGTCTTCCAAGTATGAGCAACATGGCTGGTTTTTTGAGAGACATTGTCGCTCAAAACATGACCAACTTCCGTGTTTTCGGTCCAGATGAGACTGAATCCAACAAACTTGGTAAGATTTACGAAGCAGGAAAGAAGGTCTGGTTGGGAGAGTACTTTGAGGAAGACGAGGACGGAGGAAACTTGGCACTTGAAGGTCGAGTGATGGAGATGCTCAGTGAGCACACTTGCGAGGGTTGGTTGGAAGGATACATCTTATCCGGCCGACACGGTCTTCTCAACAGTTACGAACCATTCATTCACATCATCGACTCCATGGTCAACCAACACTGTAAATGGATCGAGAAGTGCAACGAAGTCGAGTGGCGTGTCAAGATCTCATCTCTCAACATTCTCCTCACCGCCACCGTCTGGAGACAAGATCATAACGGTTTCACCCATCAAGATCCCGGTTTCCTCGATGTGGTCGCCAACAAGAGCCCAGAAGTCGTCCGCATCTACCTCCCACCCGATGGGAACTGTCTCCTGTCCGTAACCGACCACTGTCTCCGCAGCACAAACTACGTCAACGTCATCGTCGCCGACAAACAAGACCATCTCCAATACCTCTCCATGGACGAAGCCCTCGAGCACTGCACCAAGGGTGTCGGAATCTGGGACTGGGCCTCCAACGACCAAGGCCAGGAACCAGACGTTGTCATGGCATCCTGCGGTGACGTTCCCACCCACGAATCCCTCGCCGCCACCGCCCTCCTCCGAGAATTCATCCCAGATCTCAAGATTCGATTCGTCAACGTCGTAGACCTCTTCAAGCTCATCGACCACGAGGATCACTCGCACGGCATGACAGACCGGGAATGGATCTCCGTCTTCACGGACAACCGACCCGTCATCTTCAACTTCCACTCCTACCCATGGCTCATCCACAGACTCACCTACAAGCGCCCGGGCCAACTCAACGTCCACGTCCGTGGATACAAGGAGAAGGGAAATATCGACACCCCTCTCGAGCTCGCTATCCGTAATCAAACGGATCGTTACTCGTTGGCTATGGATGCTCTCGATCGCATCACTACGCTTGGTAACAAGGGCAGTGCTGTCCGGGAGAAGTTGATGAATATGCAGATTGCTGCTAAGGCTGAGGCATATGAGAATGGAATTGATCCTGAGTTCATTAGAAAGTGGGTTTGGCCATACCCTAAGAATTAGAGAGGGGGATTTGTCTTTTTTGTAGATAGAGATTGGGTGCCTTAGAGATGAGTTTGGTAGGTAGATGATTTTTTGGTATTTTTCAGACGGTTTGGTTTGGGTTATGAAGATTATGAGGCGTTGGGGGGGGTTTTTTTAATTGCTTTCTTGTTTGATAAAATTTATTTACTTGTTTTATACTGCTTTGTTTGTTTTGCTTAATACTAGCTTCGTCTATCTATTAAAATGTAACTTGATGGTATGGATATCTTTGATGTAGGCTTAGATCTTGTAAGCTACTAACTCAAGTTTCAATTCTACGTTATTAGGGTTTAGATGTGTCGAAACCACCATGAAATGTAAGTATCCATCATTTTCTTGTGCTGAGAATTCTGAAATCGCCTACAGGGGGGGTTAGCAGCTATTTGCCCGACCCTATTCTTACACTAAAATGCCCCTACAATAAGTTGTATTTATTACTTTACTTTAGGTATAAAGACACCTGAAAATTTAGTATTTAGACTATTTAGATAAATTAACTAGTAGTCCTCTATATTAGAAACAGTATAGAAATATTATTTAAAACGTTATCTTAGGTTGAAGCTAGGCAAAGTCGGAAAAACACTAGATTATTTCAACAAAAATAGGGCGAAGATTAAGGTTTTTTGAAATACCTCGTACTTTACACTAAATAAAACAACTTAAAAATAGATAAGAAATTATGTAGTACGTTTTAAGTAAGAATAACTAAAACTTAAAGATATGGTACAGGAAGAATGTATTTAAAATTTAGCGGAAAATATATAATGGACTTTTACAATGCGTGGTTTTTAGGTGTCAAAAAATCCGGGCGAGTATTTGCGAACCCTCATTGCATGAGTTGATTACTATATTTCAGGTGTGCCAACAGAGCAATGGATACTTGAAATATAGTAGAAGTAGCTGAGAAAGAGGTGCTTTGATTGATGGGTAGAGGTGACGAATTTATCTCTCCTTTGGAGTGTGGTTTTGGGGGGTTTTAGAAAAGGGCTTAAGTTTAAGATTTAATAGTATTTCAGTTTTGTACATGTGACAGTAGAATTATAGAGGGGGACTGAGTATGGCTGAAAACCTGAGTTGAGGGCGTTTACGAAATATTACCCCAAGTGGAGTGCATGTTTGAAGTACCTGGTTTTCTATCCTTGTATATAACTTTATCTGGGTAATTTACTGTGTAAGTCTCTTTAGGAAACATATTCTGATAATTGAAGCAACTCGACATTATAATTACTATTTATAATGAATTAAATATGCCAGGCCACATACTTTCACTTCTAACAAATTCTTCCTCAAGAGTTTCTGAAAGAAAATTAACTATATGTTTCTTTATACGCTATAGTAAGTCGGATTACTATTAATAGATGGCATCGTCACCACTTCCTGAATCTGTTCGGAATCGGTTGCGGCTTCTGCTGCTTCTGCGGCTTTTGGAGGAGATTTTGTTCCCAAACTAGCACTTGGGGCTTGCAGACTTTCACTACATAAGAAATAAGAAGGGCGAGAAGTTCGAACTAGATTGTTTTCCTTCTCGAAGTGATAAAAAGGTCCTCCACCCCTCTCATTCCGCTTACCACCATGAAACCAAGTTTCAATACTCACGCACCAAGCGAACCTCGCAAATTCGACCTCGACAGATGAACACATCCTACAAAACACATCCTACAAATAAATAAAACAATATCTCGGCGGTCAAACATTTGGGAAGCCTTTTCTTCCTCGACTCGACCGCTCAGGGAAAACCCTCGTTATTACAGGCGCGAATACCGGTCTCGGTCTCAAATGTGCTAAGTATTTGTATGTACCATCACCCTGTGTCCCAAGATTTAACATAGTGCTGATGCATGATTATACCTATAGAGCTGGCCTCAAAGACTCGGATTTAATTCTCGGTGTCATTCGCGAAAATGACATGTCCGTAAATCCTGACGATGAGGGAAGGACCGTACATGTCGGGTACAGCTCTGAGACGTTGATGGACAAAGAAGGGAATTCAAAATCCGTGAAATGAAGCAGTGGTAGTGATCCTCTACCCAGAGCCAGCTGAGTATCAAGCGTTCCGATGGAGAGCCACACTCTTCAGCGAACTTCTAATTCATAGAGTGAGTACTTCTTCTTTTTTTTCAGAGCCAAGCTCCAATGCGTTTGCTAGTCTTACGACTATTGATAGCAATGTCCAGCATGATGCGCCTGTTGTGCAACAGCGAGGCACTTCTAACAATTAGTACACACTTGTAAGATTATATAATTCGACCCAGCAAGTATATGACGAACGCCTGGAGTAGAGTCAAATCCGGGTACTCGAGGAGCTTTGCCTTTGGGATAGACGACTCGGCAGCCAATTTGAGCTCCTGTATCAACGGACCTCTTTTGCAATGTAGAATACTGAGTTATTTTCAATAGAATCTATTAAACTTAGTATTTCCTTTCTTTCTAAATATTAGGACTAAGGTACAAAATATAAGGTATAGAATAAACTATCTACAAAGTGGAGTATTTCTGAAAAAGTAGTATATTATACTTAAAAAGGCTTAATTACAACCTAAAAAATAGTACACTTGTAAAATTGCTATAGCTACTATAATACTATAAAAGATTCAGTTTATAACACGATACACTAATGTGGAAAGGTTCAGAAAGTAGTTAATTTTAAGTATAAGGGGGAAATAAAAGTTTAAGTAATTATATAAAGAGTTATAGGTTCTCGTAAACTATGTAAATTATTGATTTTTGGTGGGGTTTGCGAAAATAGCTCAGACTTTCCGGCACCACTGTACCTTCAATTACTTCACAAGATTTTCAAGACGGGCCAGTCTTGTATTAATCTCTCCTCCCTTGGTGGTAGACTTCCCACGGGGCTTTCGTGCTGGCAGTACCGTAGCACATTTGAGTCCAGAAAATTCACATGCTACACCTGGAATTTGTTTGTCACATTTCTTTTTGCGTTGTTTGCATTGCTTACAGCTGAATCGAGATGTTGGAACAAGAGAAGAGTTCATTGTTGAAGGGAATGTGATGATGAATGCACCTGCAGGGGCAAATGTCCCATATCGCATGTGGTAGCGGGAGTCAGGGGCATCACGAGATTGAGTCTGTATACAATTCTTTTGACATTTCAGCCAACAAGCTGTGCCATGTATGCAGGATGATACGGAAGGAGAAACTTTGGAAAACCTTCTGATCAAGCACTGGGTAGTCAATTGATTGGGGAGTTCACAGTTTGCGTCACATGGTGTACTCAAAATTAAAGTTACCTCCTGAGTAGGAGACTAAGAGGGAGAGATTCTGGAACATACGACGACAGAATGAGGGGAACTTGGATTTTCATATAGTAGATCTTATATCTCTACATGTTTATGCTGAACCTTATGCTCTTTGTGATTGAAAGCTGAAGTGAAAGGTACCCCTGAAAGACGTTTTACACAAAGTATGTGATTATTTTCCTGAGAATTTGATCACGGTTCATACTAACTGTTCCATTTAGGTAATAATTACCTTACTTAGTAATAGACTTTTGGTTTAAACCTTAGTCTGTTCTCGCCTAATTCTAAAATATTCGATCACGTGAACTAGAATATTCTAGTATCTCTATTGATTTATAAGCACTTCTATTATATTTGTAATCTATAGAACCTTCTAGAATCTCTCTAGGGAGTATATATAGACCTTTACTGTCCTTATAGTTAGAAACTAAGTCAATTAAATAAGTCATTTTCATAAGTCAATTTTACTCTTTTGATTCCCGGTGTACTTAACAGTCATCTGACCATCCTACTTCCACTGTCTCTATATACTTTGTATATAGTCTATACCCTTTACCTCTTACAAGATGCCGCACTATAGCGTTCGAATATCTCATTAGAAGTACTACTTGAAGCGCGTAATAGATACCTACAGCTTAAATTTATAGCTGGATTCCTTCTAAGTTGCCTCCGTAGCCAGCATCGAGCTCTTGCGGCTAAAGCTTCTCGTGGAACCACACGATGGACGGTCGACTTATATAATTCAGGTATGCTCCCATCTCCGACCCTACGTACATATCTCACCAAGTACAGATCTTAGTGAAGATCTCAAGACAACCCTGATTGAAGAGTATTCATATAAGAAAAAACCGGATGATGGCGAGATATACCGTAAAATCCGAGAATACCAAGGATATAGAGGTGGAGGGAACCCGTACTTTAAAAGCCGATGGTAGGCTCTTTTACACGGAATATCTAGCCATAAATCCGATAATATGAAGCAGATTATCCGAAATCCAGACTTTAGGGCAGCGTTCGATATTCAGCTAGACGTCCCTAGGCTTAGAGGAGGAATAAGCTTAGGCTCAACGCACAAGGTTTTCGGGATGAAATGCCATAAGGTAAGACTTCTTCCAGATGAATACGTGGATATACTAACCTTTCAGTTGATGCTATCCTATCTAGATAACAACATTAGAGAATTCTAGACGAAAATCTTTTAAGGAGATAGGTAAGTAATACTAAAGGTGAGTTAGGCTAATATAAAAGCTCTTAAGCTTAAAGCCTCTAGCGCTTATAGGTCAGATCATCTATCTCTATACGGTCAATTATAAGATAGTAAAATATTCGGCGCGTTTACCGAGCGAGAACGCGAAGCAATATAGACAGACATACTATCTAAGACGACCGACCGTCTAATTCCGTCTCTTTCAAGCTTTTTCGTAGATATTTACTATTTAAAAGGTCCAGCCGACTGCGTGAAAGCCCTAGTAGAACTATAGCCGGATGAAACTATACTATCTAACCTAGAAAGGGTCTTCTTAGATACCAATTAAGAGACTGACTAGTACATCATTCAGCGATCGAGATCAACTTTTATATTAATACTAGGAAACAGGTCAGATCGACTTGAACTAGGAGTCTTGCAGATATAGATTAGCGCTATGCGTAATTACCTCAAAATGCTCCCTAATAAAGAGGATGATAGTCTAGTAGCAAAACCGAGGAGTTAACTAAACGAACGTATTAGATGCGAGTTTACCTCTCTTACCTATTATCTAGGATTTAAGTCTAAGGAGATCCGTCACTAGATTTAGCGTTCCCCCGATAAGGAGATTGCTCGTAAAGCTTTTCTTAAGGCTCGGGACCTAACCTAATACAAATATAATAATACCTCTTTTATAAATTTCGTAGAATAGATGGTCAGATTCTTCTCTACGGCCGAAAAAAGAGAGGACGAAACTATAATAGATTTCGAAGGCCACCTAAAGACCCTAAAAAGAAAAGGAATCTTATAGACCGGGATATATAGAGCCGATAAATCGTCCCTATTTCTAGAGAAGTTACATAGCATTCGCGAGGATTAAAGTAACGAAGTAACCTCTTTCTTTATCCGACGATCTATATATTTTGCTTTCTTTAGAAAGCCCAATCGCGCCTTACACGAGAAGCTTAAGACTCTTATTAAGGAAGAGCAGGGAAGACTGGTGGAACAGAATAGACAAGAGCAGGAGCAATGGCGAGCACGGTTAGCAAGGGAGGAACAGGGGAGACTCGAACAGAAAAGGCGTAAAGAGCAAGAAAGGCAAAGGCTTGAGCAAGTGCGGCTTAAGCAAGTGCGGCTTGAACAAGAGAGGCAGAAAGCCGAAGAAGAGAGGCTCGAGCAATTACGGCTTGAACAAGAGAGGCAGAAAGTCGAACAGGAGAGGCTCACAAGGATGGAGCAAAAGAGGAAGAAAAAAATAGAGGAGCGCGGCAATCAGCAACCGAACCCTATAAGAGATAAAAGTAATAAGAAGCAGACTACTAGTTCTCCTAGCGCGATTCAAAAGAACCGAAAGCGAGCGACGAGGATTGATTTTAGTAAGCTCGCGGAATCGGTAACTTAATAAACGGCAGAAAGTCGTAGTTCAGCTTCGGTACCGTAACTTGACCGTCAGACAAGCTAGATCCAAGAAGATATAGGTAAGCAGGCCATTCCCTAGGAGCTTTAGGCTATAGCAGGAGACACCTCAACCTCTACGTCGAATCTGAAAACACTAACATAACGGCCGGTTGATATACATTTCAAAATTAGGGATCACGGAAAATGGAGATTACTATAAACTCTTTCCGTAGACCCTTCCGACACGAGTGAGCTTAAGCGATTTGTGGTAAAATATATGAGGAAGCATGAACCGATATACACATATACCAAGGATGAGCGAATGGTAAAGGTAGGGACGTGTTTTGAGGATGCCATTGCAGACGGCGAGAATACACTATACTTGATTCCAAAGTGGGAACTTGATAATGGCAACGATAGCAATAGCAATGGCAAAGGCAGCAACGGAAACGGCAGTAACGAAAACGATTCTGAGGTGCCACAAAGTGCAAGAAAACTCCTCAAACTCAGCTGATGAAATTTTGTGTTGGTGTTGGCCCTGAGCGGCTGAAGTTGGGTAAGGAGAGGATGAGGGGATGGCCTGAGATAGCCGAGCCCGGTGAAGCATAGTACTGTTCAAATCAACTGCCATTTAGATGCCAAACTCCCATAAGTAACTAGACAACATCTTCCGCCGCCCAAAGCTCAAATAACATGATGCGCGCATCTGGTCATTCCATGAAACTAGCATGTTCCCACTCTACCTCATCGGTCGCGTCTGTCTTGGCCTCATCAATTTCCATCTTCTCCATTGCGCTTCTTTTCTGCGCGCTGGGATTTCTTCCGCGACGGCATGTCACGCAGCAAATCTGGGCACTTCAGCTTCAACGTCGGAAAGTTACCTGTCGTCGGACTCTCTGGCGATGAAGGCAGAAAAGTGTTTTTCGAAAGCAAAGATCTAGGCTTCGAAGAAGGGTAAATCCCGATTGCATCACCCGCAAGTATTTTTGCTGACGATGCCGGCTCAGATATGCTGTTCTTTTTGGCGGCGTCCCGGAAGTCAAGGCGGCCAACGAGCCCGCCAGCGAAGGCTCCTCCGACCACTTCTTCTCGCGCCGCATCACCCGCATGCTCCGCAAAGACAACCTCTCAGCACTCGTGCCAAAACTGGTGCGCGACACCAAAGCGAGCCTGGATCGCCTCGCAGCCGCGCCGTCGAAGATTGTAGACCCGTTTGACGAGATTTACAACATTGTGTTCCAGCTGACGATGCGCGGCGTCGGCTGCGACGAGATTGCCGAAGACCCAAAGCTGCTGCACAAGACCCTGTCGCTGTATGAAACCATCGAAAACTCCAGCACGACGGCTTCGATCATCTTTCCGCGCTTTCCGACGCCGGCGGTCGTCAAGAGGTTTGTGGCTGGCGCGAGGCTCTACATGATCTTTCAGAATATTGCGACGGCGAGGAGGAAGAATGGTGTGAGGGGAACGGATGCGCTGCAGTTTTTGCTTGATCAGGGTGATAGCATGGACAAGATTATCGCTGTGAGACTTTCACCTTTTCTTTTATTTGCCTGGTATCACAACCGGTTCGACTTGCTGATGACGGGACAATTTGTAATTGGCGCTCTGTATGCGGGACAGCTGAACACGGGAATCAACGTCGCCTGGACGCTAGCGTACCTCGCCGAGAACCAGCACTGGATGCAACGGTGTCGCGAAGAAGTGGACGCCGTCATCGAACGAAAGCGCAAAAACCCAGATGAAAAGGCCACCGACGTGCTCGCTAGATTCGAGCTTGACGAATGGGAAGGATCTTTTTCCAACATTGACCTCTGCCTGCGAGAATCAATCCGCTTCCAGCTCGTGGGCACCGCATTCAGAAAGAACATCTCAGGCCGAGATCTGCCAGTTGGAGACGAGGTTATTCCAAAGGACGCTTATGTGGTTTGTTTTGCTCGTTGGACCTGTGACTAGCACCGGGTTGACTCTTTGGAACGACAGGTCTATGCTCTTGATGACATTCACTTTGACAACGACATTTATCCGAATCCGGAGAGATGGGACCCAGGAAGATATCTGCCCGATCGAGCAGAAGACAAAAAGAAGGAGCACGCCTACCTAGGATGGGGCACAGGACGTCATCCGTGTCGTGAGTATTCCATCCATTGTTGATGGCCGTGGCTAACACATCATCTTCTTTAAGTTGGCATGAAGGTATGCAATTCAACTTGCAGTATACTTCTGAGACCTTTACTGACTGTTTAACAGTTTGCAAAACTAGAACAAGCGGTCATCATTGGCCATTTTATTGCAATGTTCGACTTTAAGCTCTGTGATTCCAAAGGTCAAGAGGTAAAGTCGACACCAACGGTCTCGCGCAATGCGCATGCTGCTGCGAAGCCTCACGAACCTGTTCGGCTGAAGTACACGAATCGTGGAACATAGCGAATGCATGAACATGAGAAACTCCATGATGTTGTGCAATGAAGGCTCTGTGCCGCGCATGTTCATTTTCAAAGAAATTCTCAAACGCTTTAAACTTGAGAATAATTTCCCTTAGTGATTTGTTGGTCCAGCCATGTCCACATTCCGATAGCCTCGGGTGTAAAACGCGGGAACGGGAGAGTTTCGAAGACTATCAACAAGTTTTCACCCCATCCGCAGGCTGCTAGGACAGCTTTGTCCTCCAATTTAGTCATCTCAAGATCTTTGGCAGGCGAAGGTAATTGCAAGCGTTTTGACGATTAATGTCTCAAGGTACTGAGTCGGAGTCACGGAACGACAGAATCATCTGATCCTAGGAAGTATGCTCGAAGCGCAATCAAGGAATTGGAAATCTTGGTGGCAACATAATGATTATGCTACCACATTCGGATTTGTTGATCGCAGAAACAGGTAGAATTGCTGCAGGGAATCTGGAAGACGTATAGAAAGTTGGAAGGACACCTGAAGCCATAACCTTAGAACACACACGCGATGTTTGAGGCTTCTTGGAGATCTTGAGCCAGTGCATTTCATTCAGGTACCTGCTTCTCTCGTGATGGCTCAAATCAATGTTCTAAAAGAGTCTCGTATGGTTGGCCGTTGGTGTTGAATCACACATACACACAATGCCACAACTATGCCCGGCTCGCTAGGCACTTCAACCTCGCATGAGTCTCGTTTCCAAATCAACAAGCGACAAGAATCTGGGAAACCATTTCGTAAATTGGCGTCCCTTGATGGACCCTCTGCCCTCCTAAGAACAAACCTTGCTCAAGACTGTCGCTATCGACAGCACAGCCATCGATCCCGTCATGTGCTTTGCAATGACGACAATGTCTGCAGGTAGTTTTACCATGTCTGCAAACAGTTTTGTGGGTGCAATCTCTTCCATCGGGTTCAGTTGGAATTCCGAACCACTCTGTCGAGACGCTAAAGTCAAAATCCCCTTCCGGCATGGGCATTCCATGCTGAAGCATCACCGTGCTCCGTTTCTCGTGGAGCTCGAATTCGGTCCATGCCATCTTGTCCAGTTCGTCACTCTGCTTGATCCGAAGACCAAATTTGTGTTGCAGACCTCGCTCCATAACCAGCTGGCAGAATTCACCCAGGAAAGGCTCGAGGCCTTCGATGCTGGGTAGGTCATGGTTGCCGTATTCGTAGGCCTGAAGTGACTTTTCGTCATTGACAAAAAAGTTGATGCCGTGGAGGTTGCTTGGGGACTTGACTGGCTTCATGATCTGAACTGTACCATGTGCTGGCAGTGTACACCGATCTGCCAATCAAAACGCACCCCTTGCCTGCGCTAATGAGTCGATTTTCACTCTGGATTTTTCGATTCTTTGTTTTCAACTTTGGCAGAGTAAGATTAATCCACACCGGATACTTCAATTTCCAATTTTACATTCCCTGCTTTCTAACATACACCAACATCGAAGCAAGCATGGCTGGTCAGGGCCAGCCTTTAGCTTCCCAAGCACCATTCTTTTCGGATGCAGCTATCGAAGAGGTGCTGCAAGACGTTGGAGGGTACATCCATAGCTCCGTCGATGGATTTTTTTCCAAATACTTCGCCGCGTTCGATCCCCCTGCCCAAAAGATCATCGAATCTGCCAACAGCCATGGGTCAAATTTGTCAATTCCTCCGCCCCCTGAAGCTTTCATCGAGTGGCTTTCGACCTTTTCTATGCAAGAGCTTGACGAATTGAGAGGTCATTGGCATTCACACTGTTTTTCCACACCGGAGCTACACGGCGCCGAGGCATTTTGTTTTCTCACTTCATCTCCTGCATTCGATCTCGATGCAGATGAGGCGTGGCGTGATGTTCAAGTCATTGGCCAATTTTCGAGTCGCGCTTCTCTCGGCTATCAAGATGGGCTTCTCAAGCTTTGTGGTCTTGCACGAAAGGTCTTCACCAATCAGCCCACACGGCATTTCCTCCACGGTTTCTATTTACGCGAGTCGTTGATGGAGCTGTGGGTTTTCGACCGATCGGGCATATTCAGCTCTGACGTGTTCGACTACCGGGAAGGTTTCAATCGCTTCCTCACTGTACTGCTTAGCTACCAGCTCATGCCCGACCAAGAGCTGGGAAAGAACACTACCATTCAGTACAGCGATGCAAGTGCTTATGTTGCTGTTGAGGACTCGGGTCAGCCTGCGCTAGGACAACGACTGCTTCTTGAAGATGAACCTGTTGCATTCCCGGAGGACCTCATTGACAATGGTACTACCTGCTACCGAGCTAGAACGGAAAGTTCAAGCAGGTGGGACTATGTCGTCAAGTTCAAGTGGCGCTTGGTCGCTCGTGACCGCCCTGAGGAGGATATGCTGAAGTTGATAAAAGAAAAAAATGTTTGGGGGGTGATTTCCTTGGAATATTGCAAGCAAATCTGTAGCACAGAGAGTCTACGACAAGGGCTCCAATACGGTCGTTGCAGGAGACTTTTAACGGACAAGAGCGAGGAATCTGCGGGTGTAGAGGGTGCAGGAAACGAACGGCGACCAGAAACCCTCCTGGGGCAAACAAAGGAGATCAATCGGTCTTTCGAAAATCGGGCTTGTACATGCATTGTTGTATCTCCAGCCGGTAGACCTTTGCGCACCTTCAAGAGTAGGCTTGAATTGCTCTATGTTCTCCGGGATGCTATCAAAGGTCATCGGTCCCTTCTTCAAGATGCAAATGTTCTCCATCAGGACATCTCTCCTGGCAATATCATTATCACAGATACTTCAGTTGAGGGGGATGCCAAAGGCATTTTAATCGATTTCGACGTCGCTATGGACCTTGCCGTCGGACCTAGAACACCGGGGGAGGTCACCGGCACTCGGCCATTTATGGCTATCGGCATACTTCTTGCGAGACCCCATAGGTACCGGCATGATCTCGAATCATTCCTTTACGTCTTGATCTGGATCATCATCACCAAGGGGTCCTCAAGTCCACCGAGAGGAAGCAGACTACGACAATGGTCGAGAGGAGACTGGGATGAACTCGCAGCACGAAAGACTTTCGACATGGGAGAAGATGGCTTCAAGAGCATTGTCGCGGAATTTCCCGCCGAGTATGTCTCTTTGGTACCGCTTGCGGAGACTTTGCGTCGGAAACTGTTTCCCATCGAGAATGGAGCGATTTGGACCGGGACCGATAACTCACCCGATGTTCTGAATGGCCTTTACGATGGATTCATAGAAGCTTTTGACGGGGCCATTGATGCTGAGAGTAGAAATTAGATGCAATTGATGATAGCTTGAGTAGGAGCTTAAATTGAGTGCTCTCAATAGGCAATTGAATGGACTGGCAAGTTGGAACGATAATTGGTTGTTTTTGATTCTTAGCTAAATTATGTAATCTAGCTAAAGCCAGAGGATCATCACCAGAATCGTCACAAGGAATCGAACCACAGCAATCCTCTACGGACTGGCAAGATGGCTGATTAATTTAGATTGGGTAGCGTATTTATTGCAATTCTAACCGTACCCATACTATGAGCCTGGTAAAGTAGTAAAGTAGCAAGTCAGAATTCGAACATTAAAGAATAGCCGGCGGTCTTGGTAAAGTAAATCTAGTCGACTGATCTCTATCTGCGATCAATTGGCCGAGTAATAGTAATCATTCTGTTTGAGCTGGTCAAGCGGCCTTAGGATTGTCAAAAATGGTGCTTATTTTCATCAATCAGCTTACTTTTCCACGTCTACTGACAGCATTACCCAAACATTATTCAAGTCGAGTTACAAAAGCTTGAAGTTCAAATAGAAATTCTGCCGGAATTATGGCAAGCCGCCGGAAGAGCCGGCTGAAATTTATCGAGGTGGTGAGTTTTGGACTGCGCAACTCGCTTGCCAAATATATAGGATCTTCATTTGCTGATCGGCTCAGCCCCATTCAGGATCCATCCAATCTATCTGTGTTCTGCTTTTAGACTCTATTTTTTTTTTTTTTTTAGAAAAAAGCAGAAAATCCGCTTGTCCCAGTCTTCTACTTTCCGAAATTCTCAATCGCTGTGATGGACGCCCTATTTGCAGTTCAATTCGCCATTCGCGCCAGCGAATTCTTAGATCTTGCCATCGCAACCGTTCCCCGATTGGAAGAGTTTGAAGTCACATCAAGATCAAAGGAACGACAAGATGAGATCAACGACCTGGTCAACACCCTCCTCGAACATGCGAAGAGCATCCAGTTCCACATGCCGCAGGAGGTCCACCTGCTCGATTTCAACGACGAGCTCATACTCCGACTCACGGACCAGTGTCGCAACCTAGCCGCGCAAATAAAGGCCAAATCAGACTATATGCAAGGTCGCAGTGGAGCCCTGTCGCCAGACCCATTTGACAAAAGTCCAGATCTAAGTCCCAGCGGTAGCCCGGTGCCGCGGAAGGCCCCACCGAAGAGCTGATCACGACGCTCACAGTGGAGTTGCACCAGCGCTTGGGACGCCATCTGAAAAGGTCCATCGGCCAGGTTACGCGCGAGCTGGCGGCGAAGAATAGCAGGCTTGGTGCCGCGCGGGGCCACAGGATTGAGCGTGCTGGAATGAAGATGATCAAACCATTGGACCAGATCATCTCTGAAAATGTTGCAGTCGATCAGAAAACAGACATTTGGAAGCAAGTGCAGACTGCTGCAGAGGCAGTCACGTACCTTGCCATCGAACAGCTGGTGCTCGGCAACCTCCAGTTCTGGACGATGGACCGCCGGAAGGAGCAGATTCCAAAGGAGCATGAGCGCACGTTCGAATGGATCTTTGCCGATGATTCTGGTGATGTAGCTTTCACTCGCTGGCTGAAGAGCGATGAGCCGGTCTATTGGATCTCTGGAAAGCCGGGCTCCGGAAAATCGACGCTGGTCAAGTACGAAAGGGGGTTTCAAGTGGGTCTCGCGCACCCCATGAAGGCGGTGAAGGCGATGAAAGCGTATCGAAACGTCGCCGCCCTATATAATCTTAAAGCTATTCCCACTAAATTTGTAGACATCTACAACATATACAATGCCTTGGACCTACGACACCCCAAGACGTGTCCGATATAAGACTCTTATTAACATAGGCTATTCTCAACGACATGCAGCTGAAGTTTTAGGAGTCCCTGAATCCACAGCTCGATATTAGCTTAAACGTCTAGACCGCCTTATAAAACCACCTGGTACAAAACCTATTATTTCAGACTATAAGATACAAGAAATTATCTATTAGTTTACTAGCCACTACGACCAGCGAGTGTATACTTTAAAAGATATACGAAAAGAGTTTAATTTAGAATGCTATAATAATATACTTCTTACTATATTCGAGCGTTATAGTTACTATTACCACCCTTCTAATTATAAGCCATTTATATCAAAGAAAAACTAGCTCAAACGATAGACCTTCTTAATTACTAACTGGGATAGGCCAGCTAGCTATTAGAGAAAGAGCATTTACATAGATAAGACAATTACTCGAATAGATATTCTAAGGCGCCGACGCCTCTTACGAGCCTAGAGAGAGAGGAGAAGGCTAGACTATATTTAGTTTACTTTTTATTCAGGACATAAGTTAGTTATAGCTTAGGCTACGATTAGGTAGAACTATAAGTCTCCTCTCTATTTTGTTTCTTATAAAGGAGAAGAGAAGAGGTTTATATAATAGAAATATACTAAGCAGATTCTTAGAGAGCCGATGAAAGAGATATTTAAGTAACTAGGAGACTTCTTTTATATTAAGGATAATAGTAGAGTAGATAGAAAGTCTAATATAAAGCGGAACTATAGTCTTTATAATACTATACGCTTAGAATATTATATTCACTTAATTAAATAGCCTCCTTACTCTCTAGATCTTGATCTAATTAAGAACGTATAGAGGTTCTTAAAATAGAGGCTACGTAATAGAAAACTATATAGAGGATAGACGCTATCTAATTTAAAAGAGGTATTACTTAATATCTAGGAGAATAAGATCTTAATAGACCTTATTAATAGATATATTAATATAATTCTAGAGCGTCTTAAAAAGGTTAGATTAAGGAAAGGAGGCTCTTCGAGCTAGTAAATATATATAAAGCGGTAATAGATTCTATTACTAGATTAGGCTATAGAATATAGTAGAAAACATAGAGTACGCGAGACCTACTTGAAACCCTCTTTCGTACAATCACGCTAGCTCGCTATAACGATTCTTAAACTAACTAAGGTAACTAAGTATCGCTAGAGTTTATTCTTATAAAGAGGTTCAATCGCGGACTAGGTGTTTACTCGAAGGTAAACTCGTTACTTAACTATAAAGCTGTCAAGGTATTAGTAACAATGTAATATTAAGTTGAGCACGAAGCTTCTATCTAATAGTAGACGTGCTAGTCTTATATAGAACCTTCCTACTCGTGGCCGCTATAGTCGACCGTTCGGCTATAGTCGACATAGTCGACACGTCGGCTATGTCGCATGTTACGTGATAGAGATATAATGAAATCCTTAGATCGCTTAGCTAACCTAACCGATCCCTTGATACTATAAGAGTATATGATAGTGCTTAACCTGTTAGAACGCTGCCTAGTCTTCACTTGTTACATGTGCCTGTAATTCGTGACACTATCCTCTTCTTAGCCTAGCGTGTCCCTACGCTTAAGTATAACCTAAGAAAATAACGTTAGAAGGTTATCGGCCTTCCTTCTTTTAATATAAACACCACCCGTGCTATAGAACATAAACGTTAGATCGAACTTGCTAAACGTATTAACAGATCTAGAGAAGAGATGTCGCCCTGTACTCAATGCGAACGTTCCGGCCGCAAGTGTATAGTACTGTCAATGACCCCTGAGGCTAACAAATGCTCTAAGTGTACTCGTTAAAAGAAATTGTGCGATGTTAAATCGCGGAACTGAATGCTCTTACTTTTAGACTAGTCTTCGATCGACTAGCAATAGTAAAGGTTACGAGATAAAGAGGAGAAAGCCTAGTAGTCCTAACAGGAGGCTGCTACTAAGGTTCTCCGTTTATAGAGGTTATAACACTAACTCGACAAGAAAGAACAGCGCTTAATTTGTTTAGGACTGAATTCTATAGCCGAGTTAGAGACGAGGGAGGTAGAGGAGGAGGATAAAAAGAATCAATAGAAGGAACAGGAGAAGAGAGAGAAGCAAGAGGCAGAGACCGCCCGGCTGGCTACTCTCTACACCTCTACTACGTCCGACCTAATTCCCGACCTAGGTCTTGACCCTAGTTTCTTTAAAGCTTTTCCTACTAACTACGCGCTGTAGGCAGACTTAGGTTTTGAGAATAGAACTCCTTAAGTTCTGCTAAGTACTAGCTAATATTCCCTTTTAGTTCCTAAGTATTCTCTAAATATAGGTAGTCTAACTATTTAATTAAATACTTAATCTTATCTCTAATAAGTCTATAGTTAAGAATCTTCTTAACCTTATACTTAGTATTTAGGTTAACTAGCTAGATCTCTATAAGTAGAGCTAGTAGTACTCCTAGTAGTACTAGTTTAAGAAGCGAGATATAGAATACTAGAAAGATGTTTATTATTTTTAGTAGAGCTAGTTTATAATTTAAAGGTTCTTTTACTTACTTGATTTTAAATAGTCTAATATATATATAGTCTAGTTTTCTACTTAGTCTCTTTATATCGATGTTTTTTCGCTATAAGTAGACTTTATCTCTCTCTTTTAGTATTAGCTCCTAACTATATCGTTTATTATAGTAGTATACGTTACGCTCTACTATAAACTGTAAGTTCTCTACGAGTTCCTTATATAGGCCTTTAATCTTTAAGGCTAACACTCGAGCTGACTAGTTATTACTTGTTGTTTTTATTAGTCTATTATATACTAGTAATTTATATCTAAAGTTAGCGTAGAATAGTAATATAAGTATTATTTCTATAGTTGAGCTATTATATATAAACTAAGCTAAAGGCAACAGTTCTACCCAGTTGTTCTACTAGTAGTTCATATGGTAACAGAGGTATTATTAAGGGTTGCACCCGTGGAGTTAGTCTTGGAGTAGTCTAGCGACGCATTCACGTGACCTCGCTTGTCAACGCATAGACGCGACAGAACCTTCGAGAGTACTCTTGGCAGAACCCTCTAGAATCTGTAGACTAGGTATATAAGCTAGCAAGGACTCGATATTGGAAAGGACAATCGATCCTTCTTGTACATAGACAGCCTCTGTAGTTCAATTCAAAGCATTTGCTATAAGCTCTAACAGGTATATTTCAACCACTTAATTCATACGTTCGTTCCCTCTATTAGTCTAGAGGTGGAAAGCTGTCGAAAGCTTCCTTTTTACGCCTAATCGCTCTATAAGAGCGGTCTAGAACTTCGAGGTAAAGAGCTTATCTCTATCTAAAAGTATTTCTGTTAATATTCTATATCTTAAGATTACATCTCTTAAGTACACGAATGCTAGATGTTCTACTATACTAGACTCTATATATAGTATTAGTATTATATATTTAGTAAGTCTTTCTATAATAACTAGGATTAAGTTATATTTAACTTCTATTATTAGGTCTCTAGATTTTAGTAGTTTAATAATAAAATCCTAAGAGACTAATTTCTAAGGTATCTATAGAATAGAAGTAGTACTTATCTATCTATATAGTAGCTAGCGTAAAGCTTTATTCTAGGTATAGGTATTATACTCTTTTATTACGTTCTTAATAATCGCTAGTAGATAGTCTATAAAGTAGTGTTACTTAATCTACTAAGTAGTTCTTCTTATTTCTTAATATCTATAAGCGAGTACTAAATAGTACTTACTAATAAACTACTTTATATATTCTTTTAGAACCTATAATTTCCTATTATAGTACTAGTTCCTTCCTTTATATATATCCTAGATTACATCTAGCTATAGATCTACTATCTATATAGCTGTAATTTAATAAACCGTTAGAGCTAAGTCTCTATTAGATAGTTCTTTTAATATTACTAGCCTTATATATTCTCTAGCCTCTTTATAGCCTGGTTTATAACTAAGAGCGTCTACTCTTAGGTTTATTATTTCTATAACATGTTAAATAACGATGTTATAGTATAATAGAGTTTCTAACTATCTAGTAAGGCGCTTACTTATAAGTTCCTTAGTAGTAGTAAAGGTTTAAAGATTAGCGTGATTAGTAAGAACTATTACCTAATGCTTCGTTCCTTAGAGGTAGATTTTCTAGTGTTCTAAAGTAAAGACTATAGCGAGTAGTTCTTTCTTAAATATAGTATAGTTCTACTATACTAGGTCTAGCGTTCTAGAGAAGTAGGCTATAGGTATTAATTTTCCGTTTTCGTCTAGTTATAGGTATATAGTATCTATTACTATACCTAATAAGTCTATTTCTATAGTGCTCGGTTTCTCTAGATTATAGCTATATAGAATTAGTTCCTTAGTAAAGCGTTTCTTTATTATCTAAAAGGCTATCTCTATAATCTCGTTCTATATAAAAGGTACTTCTTTATATATAAGGTTTATTATTAGTTTTAATATTCTAGTATAGTCTACTATAAACTAATAGTAGAAGTTAGCGAATCTCTAGAAGTGTTAAATATCTTTAACGTTTTTTAGTAATTCCTAGTTAATAACATCTCTTATCTTATCTAGGTTGATTTCTATTCTTTCTAGAGAGATTATTCGGCCTAGGAACTTAGTATAAGTTACTCTAAACTTGTATTTTAATAACTTAAGTCAAGAGTTTACTATAGCGAGTCTTTTTATAACCTTATATATATACCTCTCGTGTTCCTCTACTTTATCTAAGTAGATTAGAATATCATCTAGGTAATAAATAACTGTTACCTCTAGAAGACCTTCTAGAATATTATTATTCTACCTCTAGTAGGTTACTAGCGCGATAGCTAATCTAAATAGTATTACTATATACTTATAGAGTCTTAAGGGTAATCTAAAAGCGGTTTTCTACTTATTACCTACCTTAATTCTAATTAAGGTATAAGTGTTCTATTAGTTAAGTTTTATAAATATTTTAGTAGAGCTAATTCTGTCTAGTAGATATTGTTCTTCTAGTAGTAGATAAGTATTCTTAATCGTTATATTATTTATATCTTAGTAGTTAATATAAACTCGACCTATTAGGTCATCCTTCTTACTAACGACTAATATATTTAATAGAATAGATGATTTAGATCTCTAAATATAACCTTTCTTTAAACCTTCGATAATATAGCTTTTAAAGTATTATAGCTTAATCTAACTATAAGGCTATATTTTCTATTTCTTAAGGTTATAACTCTCTTTTAATTTAATCTTATAATTCTATAGACGATGTTCTAGTAGAGCTTATAAGTTCTCTAGGTTCTTAAATAATTCTATAAATTCTCTATACTATATAGATATTACGTTATTAGCTTTCTTACTAACCTATAGAGGACTCTTAGTAAGGTGTTCTAGCGCCTTAGAAGAGGTAGCGCTAACCTCGTTCTAGCTATATAGTTATAGCTACGATCCTTTATAGTTATATTAGCTAAAAGTTATTATTTAGACTTTCTAGTTAATATCTAGATTATATTCTCTAATCTATAGTATACTAAGTATTATATTCTAGCTACTAATTACTATAATATTAAATTATATATCTAAGTAGTATCCTTCGATAGTAATTTATATTAGAATAGTTTACTAATTAATAACTCTGTTTTAATATACTACGTCTATTCTGTCGACTATATCTAGGCGGTATAGTTCTGTCTTCTTAACAGGGACGTTTAGCCTCTTAAGTACTAATAGAGAAAGGAAGTTGCCTATCGCTTCTAAGTTAATTATAACCTAGAGTTTCTATCCTCTCATTTTTATAGTTATTATTAACTAGTAATCTTCTAACATAGTGTAGATTTCTAGTCTATTAATATAGACTATAAAACTACGCTCTCTCTAGCTGATTTCCGCTACTTAGAGGTTATTCCTCTAAGAGTAAAGTTTTACTTTCTAGAAGTTACTTTTAGATACTCTATAGACTATTTACTACTCTATAGCTTAGTTATAGTCAGGTTTATTACTAGTAAACTATTTCTCTAATTCCTAGTCTAATATAGGTTTTAGGTAGTAACGCTACTATATAATTATATCTTCTAATATAACTTCTAGAGCCTAGTATTCTTCTACTTATAGTTAGGTAAAAGGTTAATCTCTTTCTCTCTATAACTTAAGAGTAGACTTAAAGATGTCCTTAATAGCCTATATGTTTAGTTTTCCTTCTATTATATCTAGATTACTTTTAAGATTCCTAAAGATAATACTTATTAGAAGGTTATTCTAAACTTGAAATCGTTCTAGGGCTTCTAGAGCCTGTTCTCTAGTTATATAAGAGGCCTAAAAGTCTAACTTGTTTTTATTAAGGTCTATCTATTAGTTACTATATTTAAAACATTCTATAAATACTTATGTTTCTTCTACTTAAGGGTTATTATTCTAGTTATTCCCTTAACTAGACACGTCTAATGATTCGGACGAGGAGTCTAATAATAAGTCTACTATCTCTACTTCGCGTTATAGAGGCAGATTATACTCTAATTTAGAACATCTCTTATAGTATTATTTAAGGATAGAGTTTTCCTTATTCTCTACTTATATTCTATATCTACAAGCTTCTAGCTCTTTATTAGATAGGTTAAATCTCTTAAGTAATACTATTTTCTTCCTAGTTATAGTAAAAGCTTAATACTTTCCTAAAGAATCAGCCTTCTTATAACAATCACTTACTTAGTAGCTAGGTAGGCTATAAGAAAAGTAGAGATACTATTTACAACGTTAGTTTCGTTCTTTCTAGGAGAGCTTCTACCTTCTAGAAGTCTTCTTCTAGATAGCGTTTACTTATTAGTCGTCCTAGCGGTCTAGTCAGTTCTATTTATTATACTTCTTAAATTCTAGATAGTAATTAGTTTTCTTGAATTCCTATAGACGGTTGTCTAAGTAGATCACTCCTTTGATTATAGTAGTAATATCTTTATAATCGAGATTTTATTATACTATTTCTTTATATAGTTTAACGTTAAGTCCTCTATAGAAGAGTTCTATAAGAGTAAGAGAATCCTACCCTGTTCTATTTCTATAACGTTAGAATTCATTTATATAATTAATTACTAATCTAGTTTAGCGTAGGTTAAGTAACTTTTATATTACTGTTTTAATAGTATTAATATTACTAAACATTTAGTATATAGCGACTTTAAATCTATTCTAAGATCTAAATATTAATTATATATTAGCTATACTTTCTACTAAGGCTTTATATACGAAAAAGTCCTCTAGGTATAGTTATGCCTACTTAAGAGCAGTCTCTTAAAGGTAGGAGATAGCGAAGATAGATAACGCTATACTATCGCTATTAAACTTATCTTTATTAAAGTTAAAGTAGATTTCTATTTATATAAGAAATAACTCTAACTCTTGTCGTTTACTATAGTAGGTGTCGAGTAGTTTAACTTGTATAGTTTCTAGGGCTTCGACCCTGTATAGCTCTAGTGTGTCCGGCATGCTCTTGTTGTCGTTGTTATCTAGGGTAGTTGTTTCCTAGGACGCGGCAGGCGTGCCCTAGATTAGTGCGTTGACAGTACTAGTACTAGAGCTAGGGATAGGAGCGGCCTTTAGAGGCATTGCGATTCAAACTTCTAAGCTTAGGTGCTTAAAGTGTAACAATTCTCAAACTAACTAACTAAGGTAACTAAGTATCGCTAGGGTTTGTTCTTATAAAGAGGTTCAATCGCAGACTAGGTGTTTACTCGAAGGTAAACTCGTCACTTAACTATAAAGCTGTCAAGGTATTAGTAACAATGTAATATTGAGTTGAGCACGAAGCTCCTATCTAATAGCAGACGTGCTAGTCTTATATAGAACCTTCCTACTCGTGGCCGCCATAGTCGACCGTTCGGCCATGGTCGACATGGTCGACACGTCGGCCATGTCGCACGTCACGTGATAGAGATATAATGAAATCCTTGGATCGCTTAGCTAACCTAACCGATCCCTTGATACTATAAGAGTATATGATAGTGCTTAACCTGTCAGGACGCCGCCTGGTCTTCACTCGTCACGTGTGCCCGTGATTCGTGACACTCGCGTCGACTCATGACGAGCTCAGGTTTGCTCAGCCACAGCTCACGCTGCTTACTCATTACTCACGTTACACCCCTGCGTAACTCACGATCAGATCCGGAAAGGACTTTGTGTGAGAGTAGATTTCACTTGATTGTTGCCCGCTATTGGGACTGTTCCGAAGGACTTCCTTTTATTTTTTGTTGATCTTTAGTGCTCTTCACGCTTCAAGCAATTTTACTACATATAATTGAGCGAACTTACAGTTTTCAAAATACTTCTGAAACTAGTGTGGGGAATAGTTTAACTATCGTAGTTTTAGTATAGTTTTCAAATTAGAAAACCAACTCTAGTTTAAGAAGAATTCAAAGAACTGGGTAATAGATACCGTAAGACTAACTAAGTAAACTTTTATAGTTCTTAAGACGAAGTTAAAATTGCGTTATAATAGTACATGTAGTTAAGTTAGAGTACCTCTATATAACATTTAATTAATATAACTATCACCTTATATTCGTTTTCGTCCTTATTCTGTATCTTTTTCTCTAGCTTAGGATACAGGAGCTTCTTGAAGCAGTATAGTTATATTATATTTTGTTCTTAAAAGAGAGGTAGACAAAGTCGAATAGAATACTTTTAAAAGGTAGAGCAGTTCTACTTTCATCCACTAGTACTCCTGTCCCTGAACCCAACACCTAGTAGATTTTTAAGATATAAATGGGTGAGGTAGAGCTAATTAGATCTTTAAATAGGCTTAGACTCTCCCTATCTCAAGCTGATTATCTGTTGAAAACCTTAAAACACTTAGATTTTTAAATATATGAAAAAAGCTACTTAGTTTAGTTAAACTATATAGTTTTACTTAAAAGGCTAGAAGTAACTAAGTTGTAACTTAGTTTGGTTAGTCCTTTTAAAACTGTGCGTATTCCCTACACCGTCTAAAACTGTTTTGTGAATAGCTACCCAATTGGTTAGCTTTCAAAAGAACCATACAAAGTCCCCACTTGGTGCGCAACATACATCTGGTTGTTGAGACAATTATACAGAGTGAGGTTTCGCTCCCACCTATGGAGGAGTGAAGTCGATGAGTTATTTACTTCCTCTCTAAGTTTCAAATATATTTTTGGTCGAAAGACATTTTACATTGTGTCGACCTCCCATTTCAAAAAGACACCCGAAACAGTGAAGCCCTTGACATAGAATATAAATCGCTAAGCCTTCGGGTCGGGTCGATCCCTTTGATTTCTGAATCATCAACACTGTTGGTAAGCTACCTGGAGAAAGGCCCTGGTAAACTTCCCAAGATGATGAACCCTCAACTAAATTCATTACACCAAATAATCCGTAGTTTAGTATCCTAAGAGCCTTGAATTTAACGTCTTCCGAGTTTTTCACATGCTCGAAACAAAAAATACGACGGTCCAAGAAAGCCGAAGACTCACTAAAAACATCCCTCGATGACTCCAGGGAAGCTCGACTTGTGAGTAAACATTTGCGATGCTGTTTTTTATCAATCTGATTTCATATTTCGGGTGGTGGTCCAAATCACCCCCTTATATGTTGACAGGATGAATTGTTATTAAAAAAAAGGCAACTGGCGCTATATCAAGGAAGGAGCCCTCCACATTTCATTCGACACTCATTTGGTCCTCCCTAATACAAAAAGGTTTCACTCGCCACGAATATTATGGATATGGAGAGTGTGATGCTTATTATTGATTACGAGGAGTTTCATGTGGAAAAATTGGGAAAGCTGCAGAGGTCTTGGGACTCTCAATGTGCCCTAAGTACAATACCAGTGGAACCTCCCCCTATGTATCAAGTCTATGAACAAAAATCAAAGTAATCAGCTAGCCAAATTCACAGAATTGAAAGAGCGTCATGAATGGTGCGCTTATCAGGCAGACTGTCGATAAGCTAATTCATAAGTGAATAGGCGTAGAACTGTTGATTTTCATTACGAGAAGCTTTCATACTTTGAATGATTTCTAGGATGATAAGCTAGCTACATTAACAAGAAATTTCAGCCCGCCTGCCGTCAGCTGAGAGTATTTGCTCGCTGAGTGGCTTGCTTCTACATCCGATAAGCTCCGATATCCCCGGAGATATCTCCCTTCGCCACACTAGACGCGCAAGAAGTTATGCATTAAGCGTAGTAATCTTTGACGCAATTGAGACCAAAAATCTTGTTTCTTCGCAGGGTCACATATGCAACGGAGAACCCCTTGTGGCGGGATTGGTGAAATCCCATTGGACATTGCCCAGGGCGGTTACTCGTTAACCGAAACCCCTGAATAGCCTGTCAATCGCCGAATACCTGGGTTCATACCACTATACTATTTCCAAAAGAATGTCAGTCTGGTTACTAGAAGCTCTCATAATTGTAAAAAATAATTGTTTCCTTAACAATAAATTGCCCCGTTGCCTAAGTCTATCTCGAAGGCTTCCAAAGGCTGCCCAAACAGACACTCGACTAAATATAGGTGTACCTATTAGCATATTTGACAGCATTGTGGCAAACTCGAGTCACCACTAACCTCGTCATTTTGCAGTTTTTTGTCAATAGAAATGCCCAGCGACTTCCTTTCCTTATGCTGTATCCTATTTTATTCGTGGCGTTCCTCATTTATGGTGCCATCCCACCGTCTCGTAGCCCACCCCCTTCATGATGCTTACCAAGTTTATTCTGTTCATTGGATGTTATTCGACTAAAATTTCCAATTCAGTTTAACTCCGTCAGCCACTACGAGCCTGGAATTCAGGTTATGCGAAGATAGTTGAAGAAGTGTTCTTGAAAGCAGCGATGACGAATGTAAGCAATTACAGCCAAAGTACAGTTACACTGCTCAATCAAATAGAACGAAGAGAGAGTAGCATAGAGGTACAAACGATTAGCGAGTCTTCTCTGGCATATCTTTCGATATCGTGGCTGACTCTTTGTTGAGTCTTTGACTTACCTTCGCTTGTTTTGTCCACCCGGCGACTGGTAGCAAATTTGAGAAAGTGGGTTTGGCCCTAAGTCTGATTTCTATGTGGCTCTCATCTGTGGTGTGCCAGGTGGCGAATGAGTTCTGACCGACTAAATAGGCTTAGACACAAATCCACATTCTCGAATGTGTACGTACTACTCCAACTGGTTCCCGTCTTACTCTCTTGGCCGCTCTCGGCCATTTTGTTTTTTATTTTGTAGCCACTCTAAGCACTTTTGTTTAAACCCGGCCTCACATAGACATGGGGTTAGCCCGTCCTTTCATATTCTATAAGAAGGAGTGATCATATCCGGAGTTGGGCGGAGGGTGTAACTCACTCAAAATGACTTCTCAAGACTTTGTGAGAGCTGTTATCTTTGATTTAGGTGATGTCTTACTCACATGGTCTTCAAACACAAGCACAACAATATCGCCCAGAATTCTCCGAAAATTTTTATCTTCATCCACCTGGTTCGAGTATGAATGTGGCCGTATCACGCAAAAGTCATGTTATGAACAGATTGCCGAGGAGTTCTCTGTAGAGGTTTCGCAAATAGAAGAAGCATTTTCTCAAGCTCGCGATTCTTTACAGCCCAACCAAAGGATGGTGGAATACATCAAGGATCTGAGACGAAAGCCTTGGCTGAAAGTGTATGCCATGTCTAATGTGGCCAAAGAAGATTTCGGTGCTTTGTCTGCTAAAATGGACTGGTCTATTTTCGACAGAGTATTTGCTTCTGGAAAGGCTGGGATGCGGAAGCCGGATCCTAGGTTCTACCGATATGTCCTGCACGAAATCAAACTCGCAGCTGGCCAAGTTGCATTTGTTGACGACAAGAAAGAGAATGCACTCACAGCACAGACCCTGGGGATGAGAGCCTTCGTTTTTGAGGATGACGAGTCGACCATACACAACTTACAGACTGTGTTCGGTGGCCCAATTGGAAAAGGCTGCGAGTTCCTATATCGTAACGCGAAGCAATTTAACTCAATTACCGACAGCGGACTTCCCGTGGCTGATAATTTTGCACAGCTATTGATACTGGAAGCGATGCAAGACCTGTAAGTCTCTCTCTGATTGGGGACCGATAATCCATGGGTGCTAAATACCATTTAGGAGCCTTGTTGAACTGAATTTGGAGAACAAACAAACGTGGAATTTCTTCGCTGGCAAGTGTGACTACAATTTACCACCTTTGAAGCTAATGAACGATAGGAGAAACCACACTTATCCCAGGGGGGTATTTCCCTGATGATTTGGACACCACCTCTCTGGCATTGACAACTTTACCCCCGAAAGACGCGGGAACCATCACATTTCTGTTAGATAAAATGCTCGAGTATGTGAACCCTGATGGTTCCGTCCAAGTAAGTTCGAAAGATATATGTCTATAAGGGAAATTCTAACAAGAAATATCACTTGCTAAAACCTGACATAGACATATTTCGATTGGAAAAAGCCTCGGACTGATGCTGTCGTAAGTGCAAACGTGTTGGCCTGCTTCTACACTTATGGCCGCGGTCACCAACTCTCGCAAACACTGCAATATGTCCACGATGTTCTCTTGTACCGGACTTACATCCAAGGCACACGATACTACTCTTCACCAGACTGCTGTCTGGGATTTTTCACGCGACTTTTGAATTCTTGCTCCCATGATACCAATCTTCAAGGAACACTACGTCCTCTCCTTGAATCCCGCGTGCAGGAACGAGTTGGAGAAAAGGGTAGTGCTCTAGATCTCGCAATGAGGGTACTCTCATGTTGTGAATTGGGTATCGATTGTACTGTGGATCAACGGACGTTACTCGAGATGCAATGTGAAAATGGAGCCTGGGAAAATGGATGGGTGTATAGGTATGGGTCGACCGGAATGAGGATTGCAAATCGTGGCGTTACAACTGCACTGGCGGTGAAAGCCATAGGTGTTTCGTCCAACCTTCTCGTCTCAACGACCGCATTTCGGATGAACGGTCGAAATTACCACACGTAAGAATATGACATCGATGAGAGAAAGAGATGGCGCTGTCATATTGATTGGGAATTCGCTGGGAATGATTGTTTTACACTGTTTCCCGAAAAAACTCAAACTCCCGAGTCTAAAGCGTACTCGCAGCTCTCGATGACTGGCCATGGGGCAGACTTTTCCGAAGATTTCTTGTTGCGTGGTTATTTATTCAAGAATTTGTAGAGCTTTTCAACAAAATAGAAATTACACCTTTTATCCCATCTCTAGTACTCGAGCTAATTCTAAAATCCCGGTATCGAGTTACATTTCCGGTTCACACACAGTCAACCTTCTCCTTGAAATGGCTATGGTAAATTAATTTTACATTACGAATTATAAGGAAGATCGCTGTGGCGTAGTAGCTTGTTTTCAAGTGATGAAGTGACGATAAACTGTTTATAAGAGCTTAAGCGAGTTCCACGCTTTATATACCATCGACAATTTATCTTGATTTCCCGCACTCTCATCCGGCAAGCAACTTTCATCTTGAATACTTCCAGGGCTTCCTGAGGTCAAAATGAAACAAAACATGATGAATCGCTGGAGAGCTCTAATGGTGCTTTGCGTAGAGTTATTCACTAGTTTTACGATATGAATAATTGGAACTTTATGTTCTTTTTCGCTCATCTCTTTAGCATCAAAGAGAAACACCTTGGACATAGACATCTACCACATAATCAATCAGTGTCTCGATCTTCCGTGATTTGTAAAATATACAGAACATATACACATGCTGTCACTCGTTCTCACTTAGACATACCATCAAAAGTAATAAACTAGTAATAGAAGAATTCATTCAAGTTAATTTAATACTTGAATAAAGCATACCAGGTAGTAGACTTAAAGGTATGAAAAAACCGTCCCGTAACAAGAACAATCCACTCTTACCTAACTCGGAAGAGAGTTATAAGAATGTAGCGAGAATACGACTTATTGTGTTAGTACTCGTACTTATCCGTTAGTTTATAGCACAGTTTTCGATTTTTAATTATGGACCGCTCTAGAGCAAGCGCTCGCTTGATTTGGCCCTTCCGTTAGTCTCAAAATCAGTTGTAGCGAGTTCAATTAGTAGATGATAACTTCGATATCATGTTTTAGACGGAAATTTGTCTTTTCTTTCGTCTGTCTAAATTTGTAGGAAAACTCTATTGTACCGCATTAAGTAGTATTAAAGTAATGAACTCTTGCTCTTGATGTTAAGGATATAAGCGAATCAAATATTAGTCTCGCCCTGTCCCAGCCGAAAGATTAAGTTTAGAATATAATCGTATATAGTTCAAAAACTACTAAGCTGAGATATGTTTTTGTTTTTCCTACAGTTAGTCTACTTTCCTCTCCTATGAGTCTATGGGGAGAACAGGAATTCAGTGACCACATTATGTGCTACATCGATTGTTTTTTTCCCGGTAGCGAGTCAATATTCATTACGTGACCATATTGAAATAAAGAATTTGGAGAGGAGGAGGAAATTGAAGGGGAAAGGAACTCGAAATTTACGACTCAAAAGGGTTTGGGGACCCCTAGTCATTTGAATTTAAGCTTGAGGATTCCCACATGAGAATATGAGACGCCTCTTCTATAAGAGCAAAAGATTTACACAGATAGAGGAAGATGAAGACTACTAGATATAACGTATGATGAATGAACCAACAAGGTCTGTTTCTGAGCAATTTTGATTGTGTGCCCTTTGTTGTTGTGCTCTTATGATTGTTACACCTAATCTGCTGTGATAAACTGTTGTAACCCGGTCGCAACCTCAGTATTGTGACCTCTTCCTAGCCGCAATTTCGAGATAATCATCCAGGTGAAATGACTTGCTTTTCTTCGAGAAATTGATATTGTAACGTAGTGAGACCTATCAGAGAATCGATGGGTACGCACATGAATCAGAAGAGAATCACGTGGATTGATATAAAAATCGAAATATGTAGGTTGAAACAGCCCGTTTCATTGGGTGTCTACAATGAAACATGTAATTGTATATTTTATGGTCGTTGTGGAATTTCGGCAGTGAATCTGCTCCAACGAAACAGAGCTCCACTGCCAAAGCTTCGAACTGAGCAGTGAATGGACTCGAGCTGTAGTCGCACATTAATTAAAACAACCTTTCACCAACTTCCTGTTCAATCTAACAATCTAACCAGCCCACAAATAAATATCTCTGACATGAAGAAAATAGTCTGCCACCAAACACCCTCAACCCTGCTGGTCGGAATTGAGAAAGTCAGCCTCGTCGGCCTCTAATGACGCCGAAAGGCCCAGCCTCCTCACTTGATCCTCACCACAACCACAAGCAAAGGCGCGCGACATCACCATGGTCGTCGAACCATCGAGGCCACTCCTCCTCCCCCAAAACCGAAAAGTCCGACATCTGCAGGGTATATATCTACGGAACCTCACATTGTCGCGTCCGCGCGGCCACACAATTGACGATGCGGCCCTGAACAAAACGCCCCAGAAGCTGGAAACCCTCCGCGAGCCACAACTTCACCATGCTGCTTCGTCAGGAGATCTGCGGCGGCCAGCGAAGGAGCGGAGGAGGAGCTCAAATTGGGTGGGCGCAAGTCCTGGGATGAGGCAGAAGAAGCTGGAGGAGGTCATTGATAGTCGGATGGCGGATACCTTTTTTACGATTCATTGCGAAGGGCAGGAGGAGCCGGTTTATATCAGTGAAGTGGTGGAGAAGGCGATGAATCCGAGTTTTCGATTCTTTGATCTTTCGGGCTTGGGTCCGGCTACTACGAGGATGGATACCGTTACGGTGCGGGTTTGGATTAAGAGGACGGATTTTATACCTCTCTTGGAGGAGGAGGTTAATTTGAGGAACCTGCGATTTATTAGTTCGCTGGAAAATCATTCTTTTCCCCCGAATTCGATTGTTTTTCAGCTCATCGACGGCATATATACAATGGAGATGGGCTCGAAGTTACCCAAGCCGAAACCCGCCCCCGCATTGCCGACTTCCTCGTACAGTGCGCTGATGCGGTTGTCGAACTTGGATGAATCAATTCAAGATGCGCTCGCGACTCGAGAAGAGCTGGCGAATCAGATAAATGCAATATTTAGAGAAACACCAATTGATGAAGCTCCACAGGCGCGGGAAGAGGCAGCGCTTGCCTCGCGATATGTAACATCAGAGCGGAAACTACTCAAACAATCAATACGAAAGCGGGCAGAATTAAAAGCTTCCATAGCCGCGCGAAGGGAAGCCATCAAAACCGGGGAAGAGGTACAAGCACGAACTCAGGAAGACATCGACAACGCGCAAGACAAACTATCCCAATGCAGAAAAGTAGTCACCGTCAACACCACAGAACTCCACCAACAGCGCCGTAGAATATGCGAAGAACTCCTCACCATCTTCCCTATCGAACCTACCACCTCCCCCCTCCTCTTCACAATCTGCGACCTCCCCCTCCCTAACTCCCACTTCGACGACAAAGACGAGGATGTCGTCTCTGCAGGTCTAGGCTACGTAGCACGTGTAGTAGAAATGCTACAATACTACCTCAGCGTTCCCCTCCCATACCCAATCACCTCCTTCGGCTCGCGCTCCATTATAAACGACTACATTTCCACCCTCCAAGATAATCAACGCACTTTCCCCCTCTACAACAAAGGCACCCTACGGTTTCGGTTCGAGTACGGCGTCTTCCTCCTCAACAAAAACATCGAGCGTCTGGCTGAGAGTCAGGGGTTAAAGGTTTTGGATATTAGACAGACGTTACCGAATCTGAAATATCTACTCTATGTTTGTTCAGCGGGAAATAGTGAGTTGCCTGCTCGGAAATCCGGGGGTGTGAAGGGACTGCTTTCTGTAGCGAAACCATGGGATCAGGGGAGTGCGAGTAGTAGGCGGGGGAGCGCTGATAGTGGGGTCGCCGGGGGTGTGGCGGATTCGATACGGACGGCGATGGAGACTGGGGATGGGAAGTTGAGGACGGGAACTGGGAATGGGAATGGGAATGGAGGTGTATTCGGGGGTGGTGGGCATGTGCAGAGTTTGAGGACAAGTGGGTTGAGGGAGAATGTTTATTGAGCGTATCGTCGCTGTGGTTGGGTGAGCAAGTGGAGGGGGGGGTATTATGAGACATTAGTCATTAGCAATTATGAGTTGATAATAAGAGGATTTTTATCTTTAGGTCTGGGTCTGTTTTGGACTTGGACGTTTGTGTGTTTTGAAGGCTATTGGGGTGAAAAACGACGAGACGAAGTGTACGATACGACCTTGGGGTTGCCAGTCGCCAATTGCTCTTGCTGTGCATATTTGAATTACTTTCGAGCAGAGTAAGGAAAGATATAACAAGGTTTTGTTAACTGTCCGTAGGCCGGCCGACTCAAGTTCCTCCTACGTGTAGCTAGTTTCCAACGTTTGGGGAAGTGCGGAATCCGATTCCAAGAGCAAGCTACGAGTTTGGGGGCCAAAAGAAGACACCGTCACGTGACCCTACCCTTTTCTACACAGCCACATTGCCTTTTTTTGGACTGTTGCATTTTTTGTTGCATATCGAGATTCTAGCAAAGAAAGGCTACTCGCCTCGCTCGCCTTTTTGGGACTGCTGCATGTTTTGTTGCATACCGCGATTCTAGTAAAAATGGCACGCGGTTCTTCAAAACGACTTCTACGTTCACCACCCCCCTTGGAAAGCAGCAAGTTTCTATTCGTAGTCTCTTGGTTAGCCGACTTATTTTCTCTACTCTACTCTACTCGGTTTTAAGAGTAAACGGCAGTAGCTAGGTAGTTCTAAATTACCTATGCGCTCGACGGCATTTTCCTTATTACGAGATGTCAAGATGCCTAGTGGTGCTGCAGATTAAGAAATTCTTTTGTGATCACGGGTTTATTTTTTCAACATCGAACTTTTGCCGGATTTGAGCTTAAAAGTGCTCAATTACGTTTTTCCAGTTAATCAAATTCTCGTTTCGTTTCGTGTTCTAGATCGTTTCATATATATTTTCAACCATGGAGATTTTGAGATTGCAATGTAGATGAGAGATCCTTGGAAATCACTTCCCCACAACCCGATGTTCCGGGATTGGAACATCATTCGTGGATCTTTTGTCAGAACCTTGAAAATAACCTTTCTTTCGTGGGGAACTTTCCTTCATCCCTGAGACCTTCGTCATATAAGCTTTGGGCTTGATGATCGGAAGGTGATATCCCGTTTTCTTGTGGAGACTTATTCCCAGTTTGGAGAGGGGGGATTGTTTGGTGGAAAGTTGAATTTCCTGTGATTTATCTAGAGAGGAGAAAACTGGGTTTGTTCTGGTTCATCTAAAGTCGAAGGAGATGATGTTCCCATGTGGCGAGCATTCTTTAAGAAGGTTATACTATTCTCCTCTAACCTCCTTCCCTTCTTTCCTTCTTCATCACCACACTCATTCACATCCAGTCCTTCATTCCGCAGCAATGCGCCTCACAACTCCTGTTCTGGCCGCAGGCCTGACAGCATCTGTCCTTTCTTCACCACTAACTTCGACCAATAAACGCGCGACGACCTTCCAATTCTTCGGTGTCAATGAATCAGGAGCCGAGTTTGGCCAAGCACACATTCCAGGTACAGTTGGAACAGATTATACATGGCCATCCACTACAACAATCGGCACATTGATGGACAAAGGGATGACCACCTTCCGGATTCCTTTCCTTATGGAACGTCTCGCTCAAGGAACCATGACCTCTACCCTCGACGCTACATATCTCGCTGCTTTGAAGGGAGTGGTAGCTTATATTACCGGACGCGGTGGATACGCAGTTCTAGATCCGCATAACTTCGGGAGATACGCAAATAGCATTATCACTTCCACGTCTGACTTTCAAAAGTTCTGGACGAATGTCGGGACTACTTTTAAGAGTGATTCGAAGGTCATTTTTGATTGTAACAATGAGTACCATGATATGGGGGATGCCGATTTGACGAGGAAGTTGAATCAAGCCTGTATTGATGGAGTTCGTGGAGCAGGGGCTAAGGAACAGTATATCTTTGTAGAGGGTACTGTATGTCTTCCCCATTGTCTCCGTTTGTCCCACCCCATACTGACGAACCTAGTCATATTCCGGAGCATGGACTTGGATATCCTCCGGTAATGGTGCATCCCTCGTGAAGCTCGCAGACCCGTCAAACAAGATCGTCTACGAGATGCATCAATATCTTGACTCAGATGGATCAGGGACCTCATCTGATTGTGTATCTTCAACCATTGGAGCAGAGAGAATTGCTGCTGCCACCAAGTGGTTGAAGGACAACAAGAAGAAAGGTGTAATTGGGGAGTTTGCTGGGGGCAAAAATGCGCAGTGTATGCAAGCTGTCGTGGGATTGTTGGATGAAGTGAAGGCGAATAAGGATGTTTGGATGGGTGCGATGTGGTGGGGTGGTGGACCAGTAAGTCTTTTCGTGCTTTCTCATCTCTTGATTTACTCTTTGTTATTTATATTCCGTTGTCGAAGTCGGGGGTTAAGATGGTTATTTGGTGGGCCGATAATGCTGACCTTTTTCCGCTAGTGGTGGAATGATTACATTTATGGTATGGAGCCCGGAAGTGGAGTTGGGGTTTATGATACTTATATTGATACTTTGGTTAAGTATGTGTAGGCGTCTGAAAAGCGGACGGAAGGACCAAATTATTTTCTTTTTTATATATTATCTTCATATAGTTCGCATGAAAATTTATGTTACAAATGTATCGAAGATATCCTTCGACTTGCAGGTGTGTGCATTTCTCGCTTAAGGACAGCACGCAATTATTCGCTTGTCGCCTGGTATTTTGGGTTGATAGTTTTATTTCAAGGTTATCTGCCTTGCTAACGTTTTGGTTAGGCAAATTGCCGAAAAGGTCGTGGTGTCGCAGCGATGATCATTGGGGCTTGGAATCGTTAGTGATGTGGTAGCACAGGTAACGTGCAGTGAGACTCAAGATCCCCATCTGGACACTTCCAAAGCTGCCTTTGGCACATATCCTCCATCCCCCTTCCCCCTTTCGAACAACTGTGCTCACACCTGGGGCTGTGGAGAGTGATTGGCTTGATAAGTAAGGTAACAGGTTTAGAAGTGCCTCTACCGTGTCACTTCTTATCGATGATGGCCCATCGATTTCCACAATTGGATAGTTCTAAAGCTGCCTTTAGCACTGCTGGAGAGCCACGACGAGTAATATCACTTGGATGAGTGCCCGCTCTGCAGTAAGAGTCGGTGAGACTTGAGCTTGCATTTGAGAAACGTGTCACTTGCGGTCATCTGAACTGACCGGGGGAACCTCATTAGTGAGTGAAAGGGGAGGTCATGTCACGTGGTTCATTGGTGCCCAATCGGTCTTTCCAAGGAATTTGAGGTGATTGGAAGCATTGGGAGTTAATGGGGTGCATCGGGAGGGAAATTTTCTCTTTGGGCTGCTGGGTGCTCTCAGGGAATCCTCACAATCGTTCTGCTGTCTCCTCCCTTACATTTTACAACCAAACACAAACTCACGAACATCACGAAAACGGAGACATACATTTATCGACCCTCAGCGGTTTCGACATTATGCTCTACTACCCGAAGGCAGACTGGATCTTCCCTCTGGCCCAAATGAACCTTGTGGTTGAGCTTCTGGGCAATTATTGGCTGTTCGAACGTCGAAATCTGCCTCACCTCCTCAAGCTCGAGGCAGATTCACAACAAAAAGGACCAACCGTTCCGTCACACGACAAAGTCGGTCTGCCCAAAGAAGTATTACTGGCCTGCGAGATTAATCTCGGTCAGGAGAAGGTTGGTCTTGTTTGATCAAGTGGAAGCCGAGTCGTGGCTAAAAATTATAGAACCCTTCACTCCTACTGCCGAGAAAAAGATCACACAAAGTCTCACGGAAGCAGAAAATCCGGAAGGCAAGTTCACCCTTTATTCTCCTAGAAGGAATTCAAATTGATTATGAGTCTACAACAGCCTAATCCCAAATTTGAGAAGGGGAATGATGCGTGGCTGACGGTGAAATTCGAGAAGGGTCGCTTTAAGGTAACGATTGATGCGGATGGGCAATGGATTGGAGATGAGTGGAGATATGTTGTGAGGCAGACCAACGGACATCTTTTTGAACACGGCTCTCTTGTGGCCGAGGACGACCTGTATTCAAGTGAGAAGTGACACGTTGGGGGCGATGATGTCGGCGTTGGGGTTGGCTTTTGGTTGGGTAGCACAAATGCAACGTGGGAAAATTCAAATTTGGTTGCTGCAGCTGAGAAAATTGTACCGAGTGAGACACCGACAGGCATTTCCCAGCCTCGTTTTGTGTCTGGCAAGTTGCATCCTTTGTAAGAAAACCACTAAAATACAGCAGTCAATAATTGATGAGGCATTGAAAAATAACCCCAATAATCGAAACTTTGCTACGATGATGTCCGAGGACTGCATGGAAAAAGGAGAAGCTGGTGATTTCAGTGCTTCAAGCTCGACTGAGTCGACGGAGCAAAAGACACGCAACACGCAGGAAGACGTCGGTACAATTACAGGAGGGTGTGTGCCAAATCAGGAACCTATCAGGGTAAATTCTCTAGGTGCACGAAAGTTTTCTTTCATCAGCACAGCTATACGGGGTTTTCAAGAGCCCATTGAACGAATTTTAGGCAGTTTGGTATTCCGAGACAGGAAACAACAAGTGCTAAGAAAGTCAGTCGTAAGAGCCTGTAAGATACTGAACACCAAAAAACAACAAGGTACCTTTTTAACAGCAGACGTGCAGTAGACAGTTGTCCAGAAGGATATCCTAGATTAGCGGCATTCCTCGATAGCGATGAAAACTTCATGTTGTACCGACGATTTGGCTTTTTACAAACCCGATTGCTTCTCAACAAGCAAGCTGAATTGAGGGAATATGAGAAGGAGTTAGACCGGATGGATGAAGAAGATCAACATAAGTGCGCAAGTCGACTGAAGTCCAGAGAAAAGGACAATGCTGGAGAGGGAAGACGGAAGACGCTCCTTCGGGATATTCAGAATACTTGGGTTGAATATGGTAAACAGTATCCTAAAACAAAGTTTGTTCTCTGTTAACAGAAGATAGTTCAACTATTGGGTGCTGCAAGAGATGTTGCAACCTACAATCGACCAACTTCAAGAGATTACAGTAGCGTAAAAAGCTATTTCGACGAAGAGGCACCACTGTGCAACACCGAGAATTATATATATTATAGAGAGGATATAGTGACTCTCAAGCCCGGAAGGGAGAACGCGTGGCTGGATGCAGCCGTTGAAAGCGTTTTGAAGAGATTCTCCTTCCGATTCATTCAGGTAGGTCATATTCTTAGTATTAGTATCCATGGAGAAAAAATAAGCTGACTTGAAGAATATCAGAAATTGTTCAGCTCCTCAGTGTGTTTTTAAATTCTAATCTATTTTTTATATCTTCTAAAATACATATCTAGGACCTTCTCCGAAAGACCGATCCCAACGAAACTGGAATCCTACTTTATAGTCGCTCTAGAATCAGTTTCGTGGTTTCGATCATCATCATGGGAGCAATACTAATACTCTTGATCATCCCGGTCTATATTCTATGGCGATTGACCCGAAGCGTTCAATCCGGAGAAGCAATAGCTGTAGTCATTGTTGTACTGCTGGTTTTTACCCTCGTCTTCTCGGGTATTTTAAAACTTTTCACACGGGCAAAAAGACACGAAATACTGGCAGCCTCTGCGGCGTACGTACCAAGATCATGTTCAATCTTTCAACTCGAATAGCTAACAAGCCAAAAGTTACTGTGCAGTCCTCGTTGTATTTATTGGAAATGTTGGACAATTACTACCAACGGGAGGAACTTAGCTACATACTCAGTGAATCCCGTGGCGCCCAAGCACTCTGAAAATACGTTATATCTAGAGATTTGAAAAATTGAAATTGTCTTGAGTGTCATGGTAAATATGCGCCTGTTAAATACATGTGAATTTTAACTCTTTAGCAAATAAACTACCTGCCGAAAGAGCCACAGAGTGTCCAAAATAGTGCCTTGCCAACAATATCTATTGACGATCTGCAAAGTTTCAAATTTGTGTTACCTGCACAATGTTCTGGCAGACTCGAAGTCTCTCTCGGCTGTGCAAAATTGGGAGGCTATGGCCCGCATGCGCACATGGCTTTGTAGAACAACGACACTGCGCCCCACAGCACCATCAATGGTCGGAGCTGAGCCAAAAAATTATTGAAGAGATCCTTATCTTGGGCCAAAAATAAGGCTGAATTGGCAAGCCGCTGTTTGATCTCTCGGAATTCGAGAGATAATTCCATGTTTTCAAGGTTTGTTAGCGGGCTATAAGACGAGTCATAATCCCCAAGGCTCAAAGCCTTACCCAATCTTTAAGCCCATCCGTCTGATAAAATGTCCTGGTTCATGCAATCAAGCGCAAACGATCCACCTATAATGACCAGCAGCTCCACTCCCAATGGATCTCTTTCCACCCCGCAAACACTCGATTCTATAACTGCAAACCTCGACAACGAGGAAGTCCCCGAAATCAACGAAAATGATGACAATGCAAACTCACCAACCTCTACGAAAGGCAAGGCTAAAGCTGCATCGGAAGACGCAACATTGAAGAAGGCTTTCAATGAAGTTATGAATGACTTGGGATCCACCGGAAAGCCTCATCGTCAAGCCGCTGTTCTCATGCTTTCCTGGGCCGAGGAACTTGATGATTTACATACCCAAGACGAAATAAGCGAGCTTAGGAATGTGTTTGAAGAACTGTTCAACTACCAAGTTATGGAACGGAAACTTTCAGGAACAAAAAAAGCCGGGCTCGAGATTGCTCAGCATCTCATCGATTTTGTAACGAAATATGACGCCGAATCTGCCTTGCTAATTGTGTATTATGCTGGTCATGGAATTCCAGGGGAAAGAGGAGAGCTTCATTTTGCAGGGTTTGTCTTTCTGATCAAGTTGATATCTACAAAGTTTTGCCTGCTAATTTATTACCAGGAAACGTGTTCCACATCAAAAAGAGTCGCTTAAAAATGCGGCAGCATGGCACGAATCAGAATATATAATCAGAGACGCAGATGCCGATGTCTTACTGATTTTCGATTGTTGCTTTGCCGGAAATCTTCTGCCTAGAGATGTTCGCTCATATTGGCCGGCTAGAGGGTTTGAGTGCATTGCTGCGTGTGGAAAGGGCGAAACCACCAACTTCCCGGGTGAATATTCCTTTACCGCAGCTCTGATATGGTCGCTACGGACTCTAGTCCAAAAGCGAACGCGGTTTTCCACCCAAGAACTTCAGACTGCAATCATGAACGATGCACCAAGTTTCCCCAAAAAACAGTATGTGCCTCTGATTGAGCGCAATGAACCTTGCGACCAACGTCTGGTGCTTGCCCCGATACCAAAAGACAACGAAGAAACAGGACAAGTCGAAACGCCCGAAATCGAGCACCCCAAATACCACTTGGATTTGAGACTATGGTACCAGAACCGACCGGAAGAAGAAGATATTTCATCACTCGCAAGAAGGCTCAGAAAATTGATCATCGATGACGATATTGGTGCTTCTAGAATCGGATGGCTGTGCTTGAAAAATCATGAACTTGCTAAAAAGGAAAGGGTTCGACATGCTGCAGATGTACTATTGAGCAGAATCCGACGTAATTCACTTGAAAGTTCATATTCAGAAAACAACATCACCTCATCAGATCTAGAACGTTGCCTCTCGATATCATCAGATCCTCGAAATGAGGAATCAACAATTGCCCCACCCTCACCAACTCGAAATCGGGCCGACACCAATGATACTGGCAGACCAAAAACGTCGAGTCAACTCAAAGAGGAGCACAGGAAAGTAGCAGAGGTTGAAGGACGACTGAAAGATGTGTTTTCAATCACGGAACATGAGCGTATTGTTTACCGAAATCCACCATCGTCGCCCGAACTGCTCCCTTATATTGTCGGAGGGGCGGCTTTCGCTTTATGCGCCATGGGGTTATACGGCACCTTTTTGCGATGAATGCTTTTTCTTTTGCATGGCAGGATGTGTAAAGAAGAACCAGGTGTCAGTCGAACGAGAATACCCAATTTGCTTTTCATGTCGTTTTCTGCTTTCTTTCCTTCCCCTTCCCGTCGTTTTCGCGTCTTGGTATTTTCTCTTGGCAAATTTTTCTAATGAACCAATTTCGAGGCCTCCTATACGTGAAAGCAAAGGTAGAACGGTTGGTAAACTTTAAAATCCTCTAAGAATATATGTAAAATAATCACATGCGTTATTTCTGGTCATAAATCGCAATAAAGATTTTATAACTCAGATAGTGTGGTCTCGCTGTTGTTTAATAGCACTCCTCTGTGTAATTATTTTGATGGTTTGAAAGTGTGCACTGTCATCAGAACTGTATAGATCAAATTCGGGAAGGCCTAGCGAGATATCGGAATACTGCCGATCCACTCCTGTTCTGCGGCTCATTTCTGATATGTTTAAAAGCCTCCTCATTGAAATCGTATACTGTCGCATCATGTCTAATGACATGTTAAGAGGTGAGAAATTAACAGTGTGGTCGATAGTTCAACTATCGTAGTTTTGAGCTAGTTCTTGAAATATAAAACTAAATATAGCTTCTGCTCCTTAAACAGAACTATAATTACAACTCGAAGAGCGTAACTATAGGAACTCCAATAGTTTAGAAAACTGTAAAAAAACAGCGGCTTGTCTAAGAAAAGCCTCTAAAAAGCCGAAACGTCTCGGAATTAAGTAAATCTTCGACCAACCTTTTTTTTAGATTGCCCCTTTTTTTACCCTTGTTCTATCATTTCCTAGGGGTGTTTTTTTGGATTATTTGTTGTCAAGTTATTTTGTTGCGATCGCAAGTTGTGGTGCTACTTTTCGCGCCGGGGGGTTCGACCCTGTTTTAGTTGGATGCGGTGGGGTGAAATGTCATTTAGTTTGTTTGGAGATCCCGATAATAAGGTGTTTTATCATCGAAAATGAAGAGGCGGATACGAAGTGGATGGAGTTAGTATCTGATATTCTATGGACAGGCATAATCTGTCCTACGAATGAGTCCAACCCCTGGTGCCCGAGTGAAAAAGAAAATTTTATGCTACAAAAACATTCCTGTGCTGTGCGTCTGACGACTGGCTACAGGCGCCTCGTACCACTAATCTAGACAAAAATCACGGCTAGTGTGATGCTGAGAAAAATTCCTGATAACATATTCGCACCCAGCTTGTGTAAACCGAAAGCCACGAAGGAATATATCGCGACACCAGCGAGAAGCAGTCGAGTAGCGTAAATTCGCATGCGATAGACAGCGCTTCATATTGTCAGCAAAGTATCCAGATATGTTGTCACTGCCTAGATCTGCCTTCCCCCGAGGGTAGAAGGTACCTTTCCTGAGAGTATATTTCGTAGTAAGCTACTCGATGACCGAGAAGAATTATAATCGTGATACACCAGGACAAAAGGATTCTTAAACAAGAGTTAGCGCAAGTTATAATGAACGATGAGGAAGACGCTTACGGAGACAAGTACGGAATGGGTGAAGAAGGCGATGGGAGTAGTGGTGGTGTTGGATCGTTGTTACTTGTGAAGCTGTACACAAGCAGGATGTAAATCATCGAAGAAGAAAAATTGATTGTAATTATTGCAACAGCACGAATAATAAAGGATGACCTCCACAGTTCGAGAAAAAGACCTTTTGCGAATAGAAGAGGATCGATCCAATTCCAACTTCTAGGAGGCTCATCGAAGGGCATCAATCCAGCTTCGAGGTCGCGCACTGGTGAACCTGGTATCGATGGTGGAATACTTCCAATTCTGTCTTCCAGGAACCAAATATCTCGAATGTCCATTTTGAAACATGGTCGAACGCCTGGGTCCAAGAATATATCTTTCGTTGCTCTCTTGAATTGGTCATGAAGTGCTTTGTTCTGCCCTGATTCCACATCAGGTACCTCTACACCTCTCTCAATCCAATTTGAAAGTGATACTTGTTCAGCAGAGCTAAAACCTTCTAAGGGTTGGATTTGTTTTGACAGTTCGTAAAGTTCAAGAATTAACAGATCTAGAACATCAGCAGACTGCCTAAAAATCGTGCTTCAGAAAGCATACCATATTCAGGGGAAAGGGCAGTGATTTTAGACATCAGCATGTTGACGTCCTTGTTTTCCGCTTCCGCAACATTTCTCACACGATGGAGTCTTGCTGAAAGAACTTCAACGCGCCGCATTGAAGCCTTGCGGGAACCTCCTCACAATTAGCTCTCCAACTCTATTTCTAAGAACCCACGAGATTTGGGCAGCACTATCGACCCACCAAGAGATTGCGCTTCAACCGTAGGTAATATTCGCACGGAAATTTCTCTCTCCATTTTGGTTGAAGTAATTAGTGATTCGAGATGAGTCGAGCCAGAAAAGAAGCTCAGACTGAGATACGCACGCATCTAACAGTTTCGTTTGAGCTTTTTGGGCTTAGTTGTGCTCGCGCCTTCTACCTTGGGGGCACTACCTTGGGGGCAATACAAAAACCACTCCAATAGCTCAAAAGTCCATTCGGTGTTACCCCATTCCGCTGAATGTTGTGCGCCTGCAGCAATGATGTATGTGTTGTGTCCTCATTGTCGAATGAATAGTATATACAAAGAGGAAATCTCGGTGAGATGGGCAGTTTCGAGGGCTCTGCGGCAATCTCCAACATATAATCTTCCAGATCACCCTAGGGACTCGGGCGTGATATGCAGGCGCTTTGCGCAGCCTCGTTCTGAAATATTGTCACCGAACGTGGGGCGAGAGGATTGGTTGTGATTGATGCTTCTTCATTGGCTCTTTCCCGACTTTCTTCAAACCAAGTTGTTCGTGGTCATTCTCCGGGAGTAAGGTGTTACCTGAAGAATCAATCCCAAAGACTACGCTTCCCTGATGAACTTTTCGCAGTCATTGCAATTCTATCTTTATTTTGCAGTACTTGAACCAAACTTAGAAAAGCGACATTGGATTCAGCGATGTCAGACCTTGAATGGTACGAACAGGTTTCAAGATTCTATTCTTGACCACACTGACGAACGATAGTGTTGGGTTGCTCCTGGGGGTGCTATCACTCTCGGAGAAAATTGGACAATATCTCGAAGCTCTCACGGGTACTACCACGAAACAAATCGGCAAGCCCATTCGAAAGAACCGTTCATTCGTCCCTGCCTTTGTTACAAACTATCGCGACAAACTGGTTTCCGTGGTCAAAGAATCTGCCAAATTCGACTGGAAGTTGTTTCCGAGAACAACAACGCCTGAGAGCCGACTCAACGAACTGCTTATAGGCGTAATTTATAACTACTTGGCTGAAAATGTAGAGCTTAGCGGCTTGAGTCTCAATAATCATTCTACATTCCTGACCAAACGCCTTCGTCTCGAGTGGGCACTTTTAATCATGTACAGGGCGGCTACCTCAAGGGCATTTGTCGAATGGAACCAACCACGTAGGTAAACTGCAGTTTTTGATGAAAAACAAAGGTTTAATATCTTTAATAGGAGTTCAGCAGTTATTGATGCCTTCAAGTCCCGCTTTGTGTTTCTCGACATTGGACAGCTATTCAAAGCATACTTTGGGTTTAATACACTTTGCAGCCGCTCGCAGAGACAAGTTTCACATGCTTCTAGAGCACGCTGATCGTAGAAATTTGGAGCACTTCTTCGGAAACAATCATTCACCAACGAACCAGCAAGGTATCATTACATTGGGGGAAGGAGTTTCCAGCTTGATCAAACCGCTATCAACAATCCACAATGTCGGCCAGCAACTGCTCCGAGGGTGAGTAACTTTGTCAGTCCTATATACATGGGAAGGCGCTGATCGGACTTCTCAGTTGGCATCAAGACGTTAAACCAGCGAACATACTTGTATATGGTAGTTTTAGCGGACTCGAAAATTATGAATTCATGCTCACAGACCTTGGCTTAACTCCTTTGAATAACAAGACCCTGACGACACTACATAAGGCAGAGGTCGATGGTATAATTACAATCCATTCCTTTTGCTGAAAATAAAGCTAATATTTTATTTAGGTGCTCCCGAGTCCCAGCGTCAAGGTTCTGACGATTTTCGACACAATCATTCCACATTCGACATCTGGTCTCTTGGATGTCTCTTAAGCGAGGCTGCTGTGTGGATTGCCTGCCCCTATAAAGGGGTGATAGAGTATAGGAAAGAGCTTGGGACAGAAACAAGTCGTATTTCTGATTTTGAATACACTGAGTGCTTTCATAATAGACAAAGTCTGCTAGGTAAAATATATCACCGACATGTCTCGAAACAACATCGACGAAGTGACGTTGTCCTTTCGGGTCTCAGGAGAGACAAGCAATCGCCTTACACGTACAATTCCATACTGAAGGCCCTGAAAAAGTCTGCTCTCGAGGTTAGATGGGCCTTGAACGGGGACGCGGAAAAAGTTGGAATTCCTCCCGGTACTTCGCAGCAAGCTGAAATATACCCATTTCTGGATAGAATTTGGGATTCAGAACGGTATTGCCTCCAATGCGGAAATATCTTGGTTGTTGACTATGGGAGCTCTTCCACGGGACACAGTGGAAGATTAGCTACACGGGTGTATTCCTCCCTCGACGCAAAAGATAATCGTAAAACGTACCTTGGAGCAAATATTATGTATCACAGCTTCCGAAATTTGCGGAAAGTAGCAAGGCTACTCGTTTGGTTCAAAATTCCCCTGTGTCTTGCTTTTCTGCGAACTGTGGCTGCGAACCCGACGGGGCATAGGGCCGTTTCCCGCAAAGCAGCGGACAGAACAAATGCAAAAGCAGACAGCTTGCTGCAACTCTCTACTGTAAGTGGTCTTCTTCTGCTTTTCTCCTTTCTTAATACTGATTGTTTGCAGGATATCTTACACTCTTGGGGGTCAGATGCGGATTTTCCACACAGCCCGGAGGGAATTATAGCTGGTGTATTTCTGTGCACTTTGACAATTTCCGTTGCATACAACGCTCGGAGCAACGATCATTACCGGAAAAACTTTCTTGCTGCGGGCCTGTTTCTCTCGTCCGTAGTTGGAATTGTGTTCTGCAAAAACTTCAAAGACTTTGTGTTCAGGTACTTGTTTTCTGGAGCTTGTATCTCAATGCTTTTAAGTGGCGTTTATCACCAAAAAAGGAATACCCACCCAGCCTACAAAAAGGCGACCGTCGACGGATGAAGAAGACTTGAATTTCCATCCACTTAAGGTTGTCACTTCGCCACTTTTCAATACTATCTAACTGTCTAAATATATCATTACTATGCTGTTTTTGCTCTGAATGAGCACAAAAGAATGAAGCTTTCCCTTGATGTTTGAATTTGTAATGATTTAACATGACAAAAAAAACTCTTCCATTCTGAAGAAAGCATCACTAGTCCCCAGGTAATCTGAATATATCTTTTCTCTCTTTTAATTGCTTCAAAATATTCTCTGATATCTTGGAAATTTAAAAGTTTTTTTTGAAAGTCAAGGGGGGCGCAGCTCTAGTGTTTTGAATAACCCTTAGGGGTCACATTCCTCGTTAACATTCAGCAAATCACCTTTAATATCTGGCCCGAAAGAACTGAAAGGTTCGTGCTCGGGGAGATTGCAGGTTGAGAACAGATAAGTGGCGGATCAATTGCTCGTTTTCATCATTTCTAAGTGCTCCTTTGTTGACATCTTCATCATGACCGTGACAATCTCATAACCACAACCAGAGGACCACAAGTGGGATTAGCAGCCAATGAATTCCTGCCGTAAGCAATATATTTCCATCAATTATATAAGCTTTGCCTCAAGGGTGCTTGGAAACAGTAAATTTTATCAACCTCTCGAATGATTAGCAGTACAAATACGCACTAATAGCATGTTCCGGGTCACGGTGTTTAGCTTCACGGTTGCGGTTTTTCGTAAGACTCCGAGTGCTTGAAAATGAGTACTTTACCACTTCTGAAAAGTGTGATCGGTAACTTGTTCCAAGGTGCACTTGAACGTTCTTACTAAGTCAACCCTTTCAAGTTATCTACAACTAAAGTATTTATTTCTCGATTAGAGAGTGTATCTCTGGAAAGTCCGCAAGCGATTTCCCCTTCCGTGGTATTTTTATAGAAAATATCATTCAAAAACACAACAAACACACGATATCGTCAAATGTGGCCGCAATTCAAGTCTGAGGCGCATGTGAAAACAACAACAGTTTTATGACCCACTGCGCTGTAGCAAACGAATCTTTTAGAAACTTTTCTTTTAATTGATGTCGACAAGTGATTGTGGCGCTTGTTGATATCAGTAATACTTCCATATGTCCCAGGTCGTTGTTTTGATCAGCGTTCTGACCTAGAATATTGAGACTTATTTAATAAAGACCTCTGACTGAAAAGGCGAGTAGGCCATTAAAAGAGGTAGTACTTGGGCCAGTATTTAATGAACGCCCTCAGCTAATTTTCAGCTCGTTTTTCGCTTCTACCCCACCCCCCTTTTTTCACTACTATCACTTATATATAATACAATTCTGGGTGTTTTTATATAAAAAGTAGTAGAAATTAAAGCTCTATCCCTAGAAATCATTATCCCCTCTATAGTCTATAACTTTCTGGAGAGTCTTTCTCAGGTTACTAATTACATCATCTATTACTTTCTAGGGTACCTTCTTCCACTCCTATGCCCACATAAGCTTTAAATCTGCCTTGTTCTTTAGTTGTTTCTTTCTCTTATGTAGTTGTTACCTTATGTACTTCCAAATCTACTCTATTAGGTTTATATCCGGTGACTATGCAGGGTAAAGGAGGCGCTAAATAGAATAGTAGTATAATACTTCTTTAGTTACCTTGTGACTATAAGGGCCAGCATTATCTACAACTAAACGCATTATCTTCCCTCTCCCTAGTTTACGTAGTTCCTTATACCAAGAGAACAACTTTAGCTTAAGATACCCCTCGCAAAGCTAGTACCAATCTACCCCTCCCTTACCCCTGTCCCCCCTCTTATATGCTTGTTTATATAGAAAGTTATGTAATTCAGCCCTCTTTCCAAGTACCCTACGTCCTTTACTAGCCTAGTAGTCTTCCTTGGCCTGCTCTAGCCGGTCAAACTCTCTCTCTGTATAGTGTAACTATTATACGTTAGCCTCAGCTAAATACGTCTCTACGTCCTTGACTTCCTATATTGTTTCCGGGTTATATATATAGTAAGGACCTTAGCGAAAACCTAGGTAGATGACACTAAAGAACTATCTATCCAAGTACCCCTTTACTATCTCTATCCGAACGTCCTTATAGTAGTACTCTTCCTACTTCTACTAACACCTATCCAGGCTATCGTTAAGTTCTATATGTAAGGTAGCAGCGTCTATGAACACTACTTAGGAGAGGTCTATCTTAAGGAGTTATTCAGCTAACTTAACACGTTATTCCCTAAGAACTAGAGTAAGTTTAGGCTTAAATCCCCCTCTTATAAAGGAGTAACCTTCGTTATATAAGACTTATTAAAAGGAAGATTCTAAGAGGTTCTTACTAGGGTCTTAGTTACCCTAAAGACCTAGGTTATAAAGGTATAATATATTTAACTTCTAGTATTTATCTTATATACTTATAACCTTAGAAATAATCTGTCGTTATAGCTCAGGGGTGACTTTAAGTAGTAGTCTAGGGCAAGGCCGATTCTTGACGATAAAGGGTACTAAAAGTTATTAGCCTCGTGTATTCCCATTCCAAGTTCTAGCAGCGTTCTCTCAAGCCCTCCTCCTAATATCCCTAACCCCTGTCTCTGAAACAGACACCTATTCCTCGTCTTTTTTTACCTATAGAAGTAACTCTTACTTGTTGGTATTCTGTCCACTTCTACTAACAATTTAAGTGCGCTGCTAGATAGGGACCTTACGCTGTAAAGTCTTGTTTATACACGCCTTACACCCCTTCGTTTTTCTATGTTTTTTAGCTATTTTAATATTATAGTTATAAAATAATTATAAAGTGAAAAGTATATGTTTAGGTGGTGATCGCTTCATTTTAGTACTAAAAAAGTGGTGACGAGCTGAAGAGCGTTCATTAAATACTAGCCCAAGTACTGGTCTCGCGTATTGTTTCCAACCTTATAGAAACATGTAGACTTGAATAATAATTAAAGAAGTAGGAAAGATGGTAAGAGACTCTTATTCCGATTCTATTCAAACGGGTACATGATGTGAAAGTTGAAGTAATGTGGCCCAGCATAGATTGGATGGCTGACTTCGCGTAAATACTTACGTTCGTACGAACAAATGTGTTCGAAATTATTTCATGAAGATAAATCATAAATTTAATTTGGGTCACCTCCTAAAATCGGATGGTCTCAACATGTCCACTTTTCTTACATTTATGAAGACCGGGACTTATAAAGATCTTCATTGTAGGCGATTCTTGACCCTGTTCGTGGGCGCTTTGATTTGCAGTTCGCAGATGTTGATGGTTGGTGAGTAAATTTATGCCATCTTGACTACCATATGTACTCGATTATCCCTCTCTTGTTTTCTATCACCCAAAAACAGCTATTCTCGTCAGTTTAGAAAGTTTGCCGACTACTAGATGCCATCAAAAAACTTTCCCACACTACTCATGGTAAAAGAAACAGCTTGAACGCCCCGAAGAAATGATACTCGGCGATGTCTTGGCTGAAGTAAGCAACATTCAACCCTTCATAATTGTTAAGACATGACTGAATTTGAGAAGTCTCATTGACTACGGCGTACAGCCAATTCTTATCTTGAGAAGAATTCCATCAGCACTAATGCGAACCCAACTACCGATTGGACAGCACGTGTCTTTGCATATAAGAACAGAGCGAATCATGTTCTCTCTGGTATTATTCAGCAGGGATCGATTTTCTTCGTCGGTCTCTGTATGGTTCGGGTAATCTGTGTTTTATCCGGAGCATAACTGTTTTCCAAATGAAGAGGCTGGGGAAGGTGGGGTAGCTGGACATATGCTGACGATGATAATAATGAGTTAGAGGTGAGAAGATATATAGTTGATGAACCCTGAGCAGCCCAGTTCCTGAGTTTTCTCCTAGTTCTATTAATTTATAGTAATTGATTGGGAAGCAAACAATTTGGGAACGTCCTGACGGGATGGGTTCGAAAAGCGCAGTTCTCAAAACGGAGAAACAAGATGAAGCTGATGTTCAAACTAGCAGTATTCGGGACGAGAAGGAGGTGGAATCCCAAGAGTCTCAACCTTATGGAACTGTCAAACGAGACAAACATGGTCTTCCATTTGTCCCACAACCAAGTCAATACAGCGATGACCCGCTCGTGAGTTTTTATTCTCAACTTCATTTCCATCATCCCCTCTAACACTTCATAGAACTGGTCTCGACTCCGCAAATTATCCATCACTTTACAAGTAAGCTGGCTGGCGGCACTCGGTATAATGAGTGCCGCGACCATAAACCCAGCCTTCGTACCCCTCGGAAAAGCATTCAAAATCAGCACTGTCACAGCGAGTTACGAGCTCACAGTCTTCGTGGTCTTCGCCGGTGTCTTTCCGTTGTTCACAACCCCCTTTGCAAATGTCTATGGCCGTCGTCCTATTTACCTGATTGGTAATCTCCTCGCCGGGGTGACCAACATTATCGCGGGGTATTGCACGACCTGGAATGGCATTATAATCACGAGAGTCTTTAACGGCATTGCTGTGGGATCGATTGAAGCTATTGGTGCAGCTACGATTTGTGACATGTATTGTATGCACGAAAGGGGCGTCTTCATGGGAATCTATACTTATGCTTTGACCAATGGTCCGCATCTAGCACCACTGATGGGGGGATACATCGCTCAGTATGTTGGGTGGAGATATTGCTTTACTATCCCAGTAAGTTTTCAACCCCCTCACTTCCAATGATAACAAACACTTACACGATTTCAGGCATACTTACAACTCGGAACCTTTGTTTTCACACTATTTTTCCTCCCCGAAACACTTTACTCCCGCCAAACATTACCCAATACTAAATACCAACCAAAAACCTACCTCAATCTCCTGACCTTTAAAAACACCCGCTTGACAGACCGCCGAGTCCGTCCATCCGATGTTTTGAGACCCCTCAAAATGGCTAGATATCTCTCAATTCTCATCCCATGTCTCTACTACATGACCAACTTCGCCTATGGCACAGTCCTCTTCGCCACAACCGGGGCTCAACTATTTAAAAATTTATATCACTTCAATGTCGCACAAACAGGACTCATGCTGAGTATTCCCCTCCTTATTGGATGTACACTAGGAGAATTCAATGCTGGCTGGCTGACGGACTGGATGGTCTATCGATATGCCAAGAAACACGACGGCGTGCGGAAGCCAGAAGCGAGATTAGACGCTATTTGGTTTGCGATCCTAATTCCCGTTGGAATTGTGATTGAGGGTGTATGTTTGAGTCACTCCGAGACAAGTAGTTGGGTTGGAGTCGCGTTTGGAATGGGGATTGCGAATTTCGGGTTGCAGATTGCTACTACTGTTGTTTATGCTTATACCACTGATGTGAGTTTCACTTTTGCTGCCATTCGACTGTGGAGTGTGACTGACTATTTAAATTTAGTGTTACAAACCTCAAAGTTCGGAGATATCTACTCTTCTCAATTTGTTCCGGTCGGGGTTCTCATGTCTCATATCCTTTTACGCGTGAGTTCTTCAAGGTCCTTTTCACTTTCATTGTGTGAGCTAAGAATTGTTCCTAGGATTCCACTGGGAGAGAAAATAAACTGGCAGTACGCTTGGTTGATCTTTGCTCTCATCAACACTGTTACCCTCATCCCGATGTTTGTACTGAGAAGATATGGCAATGCTTGGAGAGAGTTGGAATGGCAGAAGCCTCCGACCTTCCATAATGATATTTAGATCGTAGCTAGAAAATACGACAGTTTCATCTTGAGGGGGAAAAAAGAGCGTACCCAAAAAGCCAAACCTCTCAGCTGGGAAAGTGCAAAAAGTCAAATAACATACAACAGCAGGTATTCGCTGGTGGTCACCCACCCAACTACTAATCTGCCGATCTGAGGCTTGTGTATGGCAGAGCGGACGGGATGCCCAATTCTCCTCAGTCTATGGTCGTATGTGGTAGAAAACCTGTTGTTCAAGGTTATTTCCGTGAGTTAGGTTGATATTTACTGCTGCTTTTACTGTTTATTTCGTCCTGTGATCTCAAGCCACCTTAGCCACCTTAGCCACTTTTCCCCCAAGGACAAACAGAAAATCGAAAGTGGGGGTACGGGATTGGATTTTCGAACCTCTGAAGGTAGATACTAATTCAATATACACCTAAGCCTTGAAGTCACAGGTCGCTTTTCATATTCAGCAGTGCCTCGACTCCTCCACGAAGCCAGGCCCACAGGAAGTTTCGTCAGATACCGACTTTGGAGTCGATCGTCAGGAATTTTTACGAATCATCATAACTTACCCTATTCGAGCGACGAGACGCACAACGACGCAGCAGCTGACTTGGTGGCCTGCTTGAACAAACCCGCGAGATTTGGAAACAATATTCTGAGTCCTTACAGCCCCCACTTTATAGTCTTCAGATCTCTTATCTCATCTCCTTCAAACAATCTCCCCCAAAGACAAATTAATGCCAAGTTATACGTGCATTGATCTTTTGCTTTGTTTTCACTTCTGTGCGGAGTAAGTCTCACCCCGGACTTCCACTTTCTTCTAGCCAGTCCTATCTTGAAGTGGTGAACGGTGCACTATTGAGTGACTGATTCGATGGGATATCATCGTCAAAACAGGAAAATCCCGTTACAAATATGTTGACGGTAACGGGGGTTTAAGGATATGAAGAGATTATCATATATGGATATTATCCTTATATAAAGGGTCCGGCAGTGAAAAACCCACAAAAATCACTTGTTTGTTCCGAAATCCTTATAGCTAGGTTCTCAAGTTTTCCCCTCGCATTTCCAAGACGGATACATCACTCAGATGAAATTAGGGGGAGCTAAGGAGGCATTCTGCGGTTCACTGCATTTGTCGTTTTATTGTTTTGAGACCAGGGTACTGCCCCTCCAAGAAGCGCATGGGTTCAGCCCTATAGACGACACCTGCATGAAAGGATTTCTCACAGTAGTACCAGGCCTGGTATTTTAGGAAAAAATGGGGTCCGTGCGCCCTCCTTTCCCTCCTAAAAACAACGCAAGTCACTCTATCGAATAAACCAAGGCAAACATTTTAAGAGATTGATTGATACAAGGAAACTTGTAATCTCATTAATTTAATAAGCGGATAGAAAAATTATTTTCTGAAATTTGACAATCTTTATAGATTCAAGCGTGGTAGGGTACTTCTAGTTAATCGTTTTTAAAAACCGGAACAATTGAAGCTTAATTCTAATGTTGCTCGCTTGCCCTCCTAAAAGACCCCACCGGGTATGAAGTAAAAACTATCTCATGTCAGACGGATCCTTTGAGTTTGAAAGACCAGGGAGTAACCTTCTAAAACGAGTATACATTCAGCCTCAGAAACCCAAATCCGGACATAAGGGGGATTTTCACAGGAGAAACAATATCCGCCTAAAAGGTATATATATTCAGTTCTTTAACCATCAAGCAGAATCTTTCAGCATCAACAATCTTTCCATCTTTCATCAATTCGTTTTAATCCATCATTCCCTACTTAAACTCGTCGTCTTTACACTAGGTTTTTTCATTATGCGGTTCACAAAAGCACCCTCGTCAACTCTGTTGGCACTCCTATTCTCAATTACTCTCAAGATTACCGCAGCCCAAGTAGCAACACCAGTGCCCGCAGTCTTCCAGTCCAACTCCACAGTTCCAGCTCTCGATGTAACTTTCGGATCAACCCGTCTTACCACAAGAGGATCAACCATATCAATCACAGGTACAAATCCCACCCCATTAATCCACAGTCCACTAACAAAACCCCCCCAGTCCCAGTCGCTAAGCCAAACCTCACATTCCCCAACCCAACAACCACCTACTGTGCCATCATGATCGACTCCTCCGTCGCAGGAATCATCCCAAACTCCAACACAACATTACTCCACTGGCTTCAACCATCTCTCACCGGTTCATCCCTCACATCGAACACCGGGGCATTAGCACCCTACGGGCCCCCAGGTCCTCCACCACCACAAACTCATATTTACAGCATCCGTCTTTATGCACAACCGTCCACCTTCCAAGTTACACCTGCTCTCACATCTTACTTTGCCAATATTTCGGCCTCTATCGTTAACCGTATTGGATTTGATGAGGCCGGTTTTGTGAAGAGTACTGGTCTCGGAAACTTGGTTGCCGAAAATTTCTTTTTGGTCAGGAATGAGACAGCAACGGATATCCCAGCGAGTGTTACGCCTTCTGCTAATGGTACCGGAATGCGAAATCAAACTTCTGGCGCAATGGGAGTTGGTAGTGGCTCGGGTTTTGGCTTCATGACTTTGGCTTTTGGGTTCGGACTTGTGGGACTATTGGTTTTGTAGATGGAAGGCATGGAATGGTTAGTAGAGTGTGAGGTTTTGTCTTGTCTAGGTACGATGTATTTTGGCGATTTCTTTTGCGAGTACACAATTTCTTTGGAAAACTTCTCTTTTCTACGGCGGAGTGGTGTCGGGACGCTTAGCGAAAGTCTGACTATTTGTAATAACAGTAGAACTAAGAGAGAGTACGGTTATAATGCGGGGTCGGGATGCTATCTTTTGGGGTTGCTATATTGCATTCACCAATTACGGAATTGACCAATTCTGTCTAAACATACAAGTAACAATTGATAGAATTGCAATCACTTTGAAGTCCATCAAACTAACTCAATTGTTTTAAAATTCCTTACACAATAGATTATGGAATATTTCTTTGGGTCAAATGACTTTTTTTCTAATGCTCTACGTACAGTGTGAGTAATGATTAGATTAGATTAGATTAATGGGTCAGTAATCTAATCTGATCAAAATTAACGAGCCGTTAATCAAAATCATGATTAATCTGACCACATTAATCAGATGAAATTGATTAATTCGGTCCGAGCTGATCCGATCGGTCCGGTATTCCGGGGTGGCGTTCGGAGTGGCGTTGTCGGGGTATCCCCTCAACTGGCGCAGCCACTTTTAGCGTCTTGGCGGGATCCCCACCAAAGTGCAGGTAAATAAACTATGTAAACAAACTAACGTATTATCATCATTCTACACTTAATTGACTACTGAACATCATGCAAAACGTTGTAGCTAATTCTACTAATCCTGCCACTACACGCCCTAATTTACCCCCTATTCCGGAGACTGATGCAACCTTTATTCCGATGGATTTACCTCCCTTTTCTACACGTGTTAACCTACTACTGTATATTAAGCCTATTGACGCCTAGGGACTGTTTTTGTTGTTTTTTCCAGAGGAACAGATCCAGATACTCGTTAATAACACAAATACACGTCAAGATCAGGAGTTAGAGGCTGCTTTACGGACGAAGAAGACCCCTGAAGGTGCCCGGATCCGGCGATGGAAGCCTCTAACGATTCCGGAAGCTTACAGCTACCTGGGTATACGGTTTTATATGGGAATTCACGTAGAAAACAAGATACCAGACTATTGGAAATCGTCTTTACTCTCATGGCCAGATCATCCGGTTTCAGCTGTTATAAGCCTTCGGAGGTTTAAAGCTATCTATATAGCTTTCCGGCTCTATGTAGCTAATCTAGAATATAAATTT